>CALSBV010010187.1:4721960-4733362 GCA_943590825.1 Bovichtus diacanthus
ACACAGAAGACACAGAAGACACAGAAGACACAGAAGACACAGAAGACCCCGACACACTGACCAACCACAGCAGACTGAGGGGGTCTTAAAGAGACAGGCGCTGAAAGAGAGCGTTTCAGACAGAGGGTGAATGCAGGTATATTCAGACAGACCGTATGAGAACAATAATGTGATTGTTTTTTTAACATTAAAGCCTCTAAACATGTTCTAGTAGAAACCCAAAATACAAGTATGAACCTGAAAATGAATATAATATGCCTCCTTTAAGTACCAAGGAAAGCATCATCTTGCTACTACTACCAAAACTCATCACATTGGCACGGCAGACAAACAAAATGTAATAAATTCAGCTGTACTCTCAATGGAGACATTCCTCCTCCTCCTCCTTCACACACACACACACACACACACTCATAGTGATTCCCTCCCCTCAAGGACAATCAACAGATAAGCAGCCAGCCCCTCATTAACTCTCTCGGCCCCAAACAGCGGCGCGTCGCTTGGCTAAGCTGCATTTCCTCTTTGCCGAAGCCAGCATTTGTTGCTGCCTGCTACTGTCCCCTGATGATCAGCCGCTGACACCCTCAACCAATTGTTGTTTACTCATCGAGGGCAATGAGGCTCGACGAGGAGTCGACCGCTGCAGGGAGGAGGAGGAGAGCAGTGGTCAATATATGTTAATGAACGTCCCTCCCTCTTTGGTTTCTTCCTTTCTGTCTTTTTTGTCTCTGCAGAGAGGAGGCTGAAATAGGAAATGTACTGTGGGTCGTGCTTGAAGCCTAGTCTGTGCATGCACGTGGGTGTATTCATATGCCTACATGTGTTAATGTGTGGTCATGGAGGCGTGGACGAGGATGAAGCACAAGCGATGACAAAATGCATCCTGGCCTAACACCTCAGTGTTTGTGTGATTTGGAGACCTAGAGAGGCAGAGGTGTTAACAGAGGAAAGGCAAGTGCTGGGTTCAGAGTGTGTGTGTGGAGTGTGTGTGTGTGCGTGCGCTCAGCCATAAAGGAATAAACCCAGCTTCATTTAACGACACTATTTAAATGAGAAAAGAATTAAAAGACTTGTTGTGCAAAAACAATTCAGACACCTTTGTATACTGGGTCAGATGCTCTTAATTTACCATCACAGCCCCTCACTTTTTAAATTGCCTACTAGAAAACAAAGGTAACTTAATCAAAGCAACAGCTTGTGAAGAAGGAGGAAAACAAATCATTACAGGGCCCAACGTGTTGCACACGTCCCTTCGTGCTTTACATGTGCTGCCACAAATTACATGAACCCACACGCCGCACCGCAGTGTCTCTTTTATTACTTCATTTCCTGCTGCCATCCATGGATGACATAAAAATAATTTACTATCCGGTATCACTTTCTCATAAGGCAACGGAAGTGTTCGCTAACAGCTTTGATCATGGTTGATAAGTCATTAATAAATGCTCCACAGAGAAGTTATAAGCTGCTATTAAGGTGCAACTTTTAGGTCCCCGTGTTGTGAATAATCGCCCTTGCTGGAATCACTAAGTCATAAATCAGTGCTCACGGCTTTCTTACTTACTAATAAGCCATCAAGAATGCAGTTATGAATGTTGAGACATAGTTAATGAATGGACCGCAACCCTTTCTTAGAAGGTCAAGGGGTCATAGTGCATTGGAGGAGGATAAACACCATTGTTCACAACCTGGCAACACAAAAGTTCTTCTAATATATGTATTTGAACTAAACACCAGTAGATGATGTAATAACCATTAACGAAGCCATTTGCGACAACATGTTAAGCCCTTTCTAAACGCTGGCTTATTTGATCCGAAACACATGTTGCAGCTTTAAAAGGTTGAAGAATGTATGAAGAGAGAAAAAAAAGGGGCAGTTTTGCTGTTATGATGGTGTTCAACACATTCCTGTCCTACTTAAGCCATAATATAAACACATCATTTTGAGAGGGGAAAAAAAAAAAGAGATGGAGACCAATTTTCCCATTAGACAGAGAAAAACCGGCACAAACATCCATTTTCAACAGCTTTTAGTGTCGTCCTCCTCGGTTCCCGGCTGCATCATCCACAATGCTTTCCTCTGTTGTCAGTTCTCATTCTTTGGCTGCAGAAAACAGCCATTTCCAGAGGCACAGAATGTCACCGGTGCAGCATTATGGCCTTTAGAGGTGAGGCGGTAGGCAGGGGCAGAAAATAAACAGTAGTAAACAACAGTAGCAGTGGGGAGTGGGCTTCCCTGCTGTGTTGATTATTGGAGGGCTGTACACAGGCCTGATCCCCCCCCCGGGAGCTCACCGAGCGGGAACGGCTGCTGCTGGCTGCCCACAGAGAGGCCAACAACATCTGGGCCTCAGCTCAGCTCACCTCATTACACTCCTGTTGTTGTGCTGGAGTGGAATGTGTGTTTGTGCGTCAACACTGGCAGAAACAACAGATAGCAGTGACAAGCAATCAGCAGAAAATGAGGAAAGAATGCTGCAATTTGATGCAAAAATGTGAAAGTAGCCTCTTTTTGATTGATAAGCGCAGATTATATGTGCAAGTTATTCTTATCAGGGTACAAAGGACTTTAAAAGAAATAGAATAAAGCCTCCAACTAGAATATTGAAATTCTGAAAATTGGGCACAGCGGGTTTCATTATACACTTTCACACACCTGAAGTGTCTGAGTGGAAAGGCATCCATCAAATCAGCAGTGGAACACGCTGCCTGGTTACAATGGCTGATTTTTAATAACAAAGCAACACCGGCCTGGAACAATAGGCAACATCAGTGTTTCTCAATGTGTTGTTTACAGAGATTTCAAAGAGAAGTCCGCTTGAGTACCATTGCAACACTTTATTTATCAAAGTAAGGATTTATGTAGCTTGCTCACAGGGATTTTTGGCCACAAAGGACACAGTGTGGACTGCTAATGTGGTGTGTATTCATTAATCATATACTGTATTTCATCTTCAGGACAATGAGACTCCTGAAATGGCAGCAAGCCAGTTTTTCTAATGGCTGCATTTTGAGGGAAAAGCTCTGCAGCCTTGATTCATCAGTCCTCTGGCTCCCTCTGCTGGCACATTGTGGTAATATGGAAGACAAAAACTAAAGCACATAGATGCCGGAAACAGTACTATTATTTATTTATAAAGTGTGACTCAGATCAACCTACAGTTAATGTTTGTGTTCCATCTTGAAGTGTGGATGAGGAAAGTTATTTGTTTTTGCACAGAAAATTGTTATATTTGAAGATTAATACATTTTAAATGGAATTATTAACTTGATGATTCCTATTGCACGGCCATTAAATTTACTCTGAAGACTTTGAGGTGTTAATAGTGAAATGGATGATGGCTGAATGCCATGGATCTTTTTCCACAGCAGACATTTTCACTTGGTATCGCAGGTAAAGCGTCACAGTAAGCTATTCCAAGGTGCCAGCATGTAGAACACGAGGTGGACAGCAGATATCATTAGTGTCAGTTAATGCACCCGTGCTTTTCCTACTGTGACAAGTCCAAATGTCTGCCGTGAAATAGGTTTATTTAGCTGCCTCAGCTTCAGGGTCCTGGTATTGTGCATGAGACTCACCGTGATGGCACACAGGTTAGTAACACCAGTGCTTTTCCTTCTATAGCAAATCAAATGCTGTGCAACCAACCTATGCCTGACTATCTGCAAAAATACAAAACCTTAGATACCATTAACAAAAACGTGGGACAAAAATATTTTTAGAATCCATGCTACAACTGTAAAGAGAAAAAATCTAATGTTTTCAAATATTTCCCTTAAAACCCAGTTTCTGTTAAGTACAGAAATGATTAGTATTAAGTTGCTTGCTGTTTTTGTTGTACCATCTGTAGCAACACAATTGAGGTTGTAATGTGAACTTATCAATAGTTTTAGCTCATTTTAACCAATCTCCTGTAGGTTATTTATTTCTTCTATCCAGAGGTCAAAAGGTCAAATTCAGTTTAAGTACAGCTACTTATTTCAGCAGGAGCAGATGATGTGTCTCACCAAGGGGGCCTCAAAGACACACTGGCTGACAGTAACTAGCAACATAAATTTGTTGTAAATGCAAATAAACTATAAGCACCACTCATAATACCATGTTGGAGAAATGTGTCATTTATCCAGCGATTTCAACTCGACAAAAACAAACTGCTCATTGAAAAACTAAGAGGAATGAATAGAGGTTGTAAGTAACTCATCAGTACAGTCTTATCAATAAAAAATGCCATGAGATTCTTTGTTCCTCCAATTTATTAAGAAAATGTACAGGGGGATTAACGGTAAGACTTCTGGTAGCGGGCACGAGCTCCAGGTCCACCGAATTTCTTGGACTCGCAGCGACGTGGATCGGCAACCAGCAGGGTCCTGTCGTACTGGATCAGGATGTCCTTGATCTCCTTCTTGGAGGCCTCATCGACATCTACAGATGGACAAACACTTAAGGTTATTCTGCAAGTTCTTCTCCATCTAATATGTTCCTGGATACTTAAGACTTGTGCTTAAAAAAACAAAAAAAAACATGTATAATGGAGTAAACACTTTCAAATTTTTTGTTCAAAACAAGTGTTGACCCTGATTAAATTATACATTAAGTAAGAATTCAAAAAGAATCCATTATTGTTTAGAAAGCATCCCCTGACCAGGTGGTCAGAAGGCAATCAGTGTCACAGGTCTGTTTTAATGCTGTAATAAATGTTTGTACATCGACACGACAAAATACCAGATTTATATATGTAGTTAACAAATGTTTACAGCTCATGTCCTGCACTGTATATGTGTAGTAGACATTCAGTCTTGAGCACCGGTTCATTTTGTTAAAACATTTATAGCAAGCATTTTCTCAAAAGCACGAGTGAGGTTTGTACACTGAATAAAATGAAATACTCACACTTCTGATAGTAGGCAACCAGAGATTTGGAAATGGCCTGACGGATTGCTGAAAGAAAACAGGAACAACAATAAATGGCAGAAAGGTAGGGGGAAATTAATCCTACAACATACCAACTGTTGACATAAATATGAAGCAACACACTCTTTGAGAAATGAATATTGTTCTGCTCACCATAGACCTGTGCAACATGTCCACCACCCTTCACTCTGACTCTGATGTCAACTCCAGCAAAGCGCTCCTTGCCCAGCAACAGCACTGGCTCCAGAAGCTAAAATGAGAGCATATAATGACGTCAACTATACATTTTCAGGAAAGAAAGGGGAACAGTCATGGCGACCACGATCTTTGCAGGTGTATAGGTGTTACACAGAATACTGATGTGTCCTGGAGCAAATGTCTAAATCCCTACTAGCTGCATAACAGGACTTATCCCATCATCTGCAATAAAAAAACAAATCCTATCAAATAATTATTTTGTATAATATTACTGTCAACTGCTAGGCTAGGGAAGGACTGTAATCCCCCGCTTTGCATCATCTTGAAATGCAGTGTTGAGGACATGTTACAACTGACACCCATGTCATGCTGCAATGCTCATCTCTCCCCCCCCATGTCACTGCCCCATTTAATTACAGATGTTAAAAGCTCTGCCCTCCATCAGCCATGTGCGATGTTAACCCCTTTTCTCACTGGGTCTCACCTTGTACTGGAGAGTGGCTGGCTCCACCATATCCAGAGGTCTGCCGTTCACCTTGATCAGGCCATTCCCCCTCTTGCAGTGAGCAACTGCTGTGGCGGTTTTCTATGAGAGAAACATCATCATCAGATACCATCAAAAACAACTGTAAGATAACCTATGTAAAATCTGTATTTTAGAACTCAAGGTAAACGAACTACAGTCCTTGCAAACTGTTTTAAATTCAAATATTTGGTTGATGAGAAGGAACTTGCATCTTATCGGGTCATGTATAGATTAGGGTAGCTGATATTTTCAATCCAGTGAGGAATGTGTAGGTTTGTGTAGGAGACATCAGCTAAAAATGAACGTTTGTTATCCTCTGTAAAGTATCAGTAGCCCTACCATTGCTTGCATCCAGGCTAGATGACTAGATAGATAGGCAGGGTCTAATCCAATAACAGCAAACCTGAACGATGGCTAACCCAGAAACATTCATTTGGATTAGTGTGTCTGGCCGCACGAGAAGTCTGTGTGCGTTTCTTCTTGCTCTGTGTCAGACAGTTAGCAACTAGGCTAGCTAGCTAACTAGCTACGCAAGATATGATCCAATACACAGCGAACCCAGCAACACTTATACAGGTGCTTTACTATCATGTACAACAACAACGGAGCTTCAAACTACGTTTCACGCCGTGTGTAGCTATACAGGTCAACCTAACAGTTAAAGTGATGTAGTATATTGGTGTTAAACTACGACACACCACCACATCATGTTAGCTACTTTAGCTAATGTGCGCTAGCAGGGTAGCCACAACACCACATGTGGAATAAATTCTATATTTTACTTACTTTACGTCCAAAGACCTGGACAGATTGCAAAGGACCTTTAGCTGGCATGTTTCTGAAACACACAGGGGACAACAGTTACATTAGAACCCAGAAAATAAGTATAATTTTAACTATTTCAATGGATCAGGCTGAAGAACATACCGTCTTCAGCTAGGGTGCCGACGGAGAGACCGTCGGGGTTTCACACGCCGAACATCAGGGGCTATTGCACGACACTTCAGTTGTGCTTTGTGGTAGGTTTTGCGACAATTGCTCTCGCTCTACCTCCATTTTACATTTTGATTTAATAAACGTAGCAGTTTTGCATAGAAATGGCTGTTTTACAAGACCAATATGTCAAATAATACACTTTTGAGTTTTCTTTCAATAGCAAATACGACAAAAAACATTGTAATTTTTTTTTTATAAATGTTATTTACTGTTTATGCATTAAAACCTAATCCAACCAGCCAATAAATATATATATATATATATATATATATATGAGATCAGTCTCCTGGTTGTAATGTATGTTTGAAATATATTTAATTCATTCCAGGTTTTCGACAGGAGGATAGAGCATCTTAGGTCTTAAAATGTTGACAATAAACATGTCACAGATGCCATCATGCCCTTAAAAAACATGTCTGAATGTTGCTGTTGCTTTTTCAGTGTCGCCTCACACTGAAAAAAGACCACAAAAATGTCCTAAAGTACCCACCTTATTTCAGCAAAATGGCTGAAATCTAGTGTAAAAACAAAGTGTCACAGACAAGCACACACTGGTTTTGTAGACTACAATAGACCATATTTAATTATTGTGTTATACTGACTGCTTGCAAAGAAAAAGTGGCAGTGGTATAGAATATAGAATATGTTAATAAAATACGATTAATAAACCACTATTTTGCACGTCATAGTTGTTTTTATCTTTGAGTTGTGACTTTACATTGGAACCCTTTTTTATTATGACACCCAATAGCGTAAACAAACGTCAAAACAATTCATTGAACCTTTTTGCTTAAAGCCAAATAATAGAAAAATGGCATTTTAAAAGAGAACGACTTTGTACTCTAACGCTATCTACCATTTAAACTGTGCATAATAAACAAAAGTGGTTTATAAAATCTGGAAACATTTTGAAATATCTAATAGATTTTCTCGACATACAACCTGGAAAGATAAATTGCCTATTCAGAGGAATAAAAGTAGCTGTCTAAACAACAAAAACCAGAAGAAGCAGCAGCAGCACTGTTCTGCTGCCAACTAATCGGGAAGGATCAGGATCTTACTTTCTTTACATAAATGTTCCTAGGAATTGTGATAAACTCCACCCACGTCATAAACCATGTTGATAAGGATGATAATATAACAAAGTGTTTATTTAACAGGATCTGGTGGAGCCAAATCCCAGCTATATATAAGTTTTAGCCAGCTATATAGATATACATTCTAATCTACACTGAAGGTGGAGTTAGGTTTTCAATTATAATCCAGAAAATCATAAATCATATCATATTAAACCAGCCGTAAACGGTGATGTGTAATCCCAGTAGCCTGGTTAAAGTGAGTCTCCTCCTCATCCACTTTTCTGAATTCCTACAAAACAGCACCCTCTAGTGAAATTATGAAGAATGTCTTTTAGAGTGACATCATTGCCATCTCAGCTGGGGGCAAGGTTGTATCATCAACCAGACGTTAGGCAGCAATCAGTGCAGAGCATAAATTTCCCCCGAATTACAGGATGACAATTTGCACCAAACTGCACAAACTCACTACTTAGTGTCATCAAACCAATTATTTTTTTTTAGCTTGTGGTGAGTCAAACCACAGAGGTCATGTGGTTCAACGCAGCTTGGTCTTGAGGAGTTTAGGGTCGGGGTACGGGAATAGGACACGGACGTGGGAAAAAGGAAGTGGGGAGCTCTCTGGACATCAAATATCAAACCGTAGTTGTACACAAGAGACGGTCTTTGATCCGACCACAATGTTGGACAATGTTGATCTGACCACAATTTGAGACAGCTTGTGGGAGGAAACTGGCGTCAAACGGTCCCTTCTCTGCTGTCTCAAGATTCTTCATGGATGTGTAGTTGACAAAAAACAAATGGAGCCTTTGTGGTGATTTGACTATGAGGGTCAACATGTGTACCAGGCGCCTTCTCCAGAGCCTTGAGAGGACACTTGTCGAGAATCTCAAGCACACACATCCTGCAGAGCGACACTGCAGACGAGAGAAAAGTGTCAGCATCAAGGCGCAATCTTACCCTTAAAGGAGGGAAGCAGCAGAGCCATTCCGGGGTCAGAGAAGGACTAAAGATAGATAGCATCTTGGTAATCTGTATACAGTGGTGTGAGTCATGTGTGCAGTGCCTACCTATGCCTGACATTTACTACAGCTAGACTGGTGTTTATAGTGTCGGCCGCGGGTGAGAAGGCACCTGGCTTCTTTTATTGTCAGAGGGAATGTGTACTCCCCTCAAGGCCTGGACTCCCAAATACAAAACGCAGTGCTGTGCATGGAGCCTCAGTTGTGTGAGAGCAGAGATTTAAAAGTTTGTTACATGCTTATGATGACATTTACTTCCATTCCCTTTTTTTTGTTGTTGTTTTTTTATTTACAGTACAGGCCTATAAACCTTTTGAAAATGAAGCTTTTATCTTCTACTTTTTAAAAGCATTTACATTTGCACCACTTGGGGGCAGTGGAACGAGCTGTAGACACAACATTGACATATTATCACCTTATCAAGTAGTTATGGCGAACATGTTAGCACAAACGGCTAGCTAATATTACATCAAGCAGACACAGAGCGACACTAGCATTCACTTGGAGTCGTGTTCCTGGCACCTGAGAAGTCCAATATTCACTTTTCTTGTTGCTCTGTTTCGTACTCCTGCAACTTCAGAGGGAAATATGTGGCTCTTTAGCTGCTAAAGGCTCAAGCTAGTCACCAACTTTGTCCGTCTGTCGTTTGTTGCAGGGAAGGTAGCGTACAGTGGGTTCATCAGAGTTTTTTTTTAACTTTTTAAATGAGGTTGATTTGAGCACTGAGAGTGAAGCAAAACAGTAAAGGTGCAGTTTGTAAAACCAAAACAATGGCCTGAAAGATGCTAAAATGCTTTTGTCTGATCTACTTATTCCAGTTTTATTCTTTTGTTTTCTTTCTGTCTGTTCTTTTGTTTTAGTACTGTTTGTGCTTGTGTGTTTTGTGTAAAGGACATTTGTTCTTTGTTTGTTCGTTGCTTGTTTTGTTTCATCTGTGATGAGTAATAATATATATATTTTATCTGTTTGAATAGGAGAGGACTCTGAATAAGCCTTTCAGGCGTCCTTCCTCTCCTGCACTGTAATTGCTGGGTTTTCTCTCTCTGTTGTATGTATTGTGTCTTAATTATTGCGCAAATAAACAAACAAAACAAAAACACATTACACATAGTCATTTGATCCGTTGTTAATTTGAAAATATTGGATAGTTCAGCTTTAAATCATTAAGTAGCCTCTACGTTCACAATGCTTTCAGCAGGAGAAGAGGCCTGTGTTAAAATGAGTGATGACATACAGTAGGTGTTTGGACCTTTTCCCTAACGCTCTTGCAGTGACAAATTGCGCCTGCTCCTTTTGAAAAATCATTATCTGAAGGACTTAGTCCAGAGCCCAATCTGAGTCCTTTCTATACAACACTCTTTCTTTTCCCTGCGCTTCTCCTTTCCAAGTCTGAGGAGTGTATTAGCCAGCGGATACATTCTGGGGATGTAGCTACAGACAGAGTCAGGCAGACAGAGGAAGCACTGTGTGGGGACGCCGGCTGGATGATAGGCTTTCAGATAAACCTGTGTTTGTGTTATGGGTCAATCAGGGCCCCCCGTCACCGTCTGCATAGGAAACATGTTAAGGACGCAAAATCGTCCCTGATTTCCTGCTCTGTTGGGCAGCGCGCTAAAGCATACAATCCCTTTGTGTTGCTAACTGTCAAGTTTGTGTAACAATATCCAGGCCTCTCGAACATTTAAAGTTATACGTTCTCAGATTACTGCTTCGGGCAGCGGAACTTCTGCAGAGCACTGAAAACCCGACACAGTCACATCATAACTTATTCTGTTGACATATGTTGGATAAAATCATGATGTTCTCAAAAGATCCGAGACGCTTGAATCCCACATTTGCTGGGCAGGCACCGGGCTTCAGTGCTTTAGGAGAGGTGCAGATCGTACAGAAGGAGGAGAGTCTGCAGTCATCCAGTGAAAGAGCTGGCAATAAATAAAGACCACACCATATATGTGCATTTCCTCTCCACGGCCTTATGGAAACACATCACCTGGAGGCACGACCCCTCGACCTTGTCTTGTCACAGCACCGTGAGCATGAGACAACACTCTCAGATTTACAAGGGAGGAGATGCTGTTCCTGGCCGGCCATAGCGTCTCATTTGACCATAATAGGCCTTGCGGTGGTTGAAAAAGTGTTGCCGGTAATTGAAGTTTCCCCGAGCAGAAGGAGAAGATCTGCTAAACCCGGTAGGCGGAGAGGCGGAGAGGGGCGAAGGGCTTTGTGAGGTACACAGAAGTGTGGTCGCCATGGCAACGAGAGAACAGAAAAGGTGTCTTCCTCGGGAAGAATCTGCAAGTCAAGAGAAATATGATTCAAGGCAACAGGTCTTACCTTTCATATCCTTGTGCGAGGAGCCATAAATAGCTCTCTCTCTCTCTATCTCTCTCTCTGTCTCTCTCTCTCTGTCTCTCTATCTCTGTCTCTGTCTGTCTGTCTGTCTGTGTCTCTGTCTCTCTGTCTCCCTCTCTCTCTCTCCCTCTCTCTGTCTCTCTCTCTCTCTCTCTCTCTCTCTCTCCCTCCCTCCCTCTCTCTCTCTCTATCTCTCTCTATCTCACCATTTCCCCGTGAGCATTTTCAAATGCAGCAGTTTTCTCCATTTTATAACACACGTACAATTCAAGCTACTGTGTTTAAAGCAATCAAATAAGTTAGAAAATCATGTATTCACA
>CALSBV010010187.1:4733462-4801615 GCA_943590825.1 Bovichtus diacanthus
TACTGTGTTTAAAGCAATCAAATAAGTTAGAAAATCATGTATTCACATACATGATTTTTGAATCCATTTCCATTTGCTCCTGTCTATGATAAAGTAAGACAGAATATCTACAGCACAGCACCTTTTATTTGTTTTTTGTCTGATAATTTCTAAGCTTTTACATTTTTGCCAGTGGTGGACTAAGTACTCGTATCTTTTCCTTAAGTCAGAGTAGTAAAACCACAGTGTAGAAACAGAGTCCTAGTATAAGTACTAAGTAAAAGTATGAGCATCAAAATGTACTTACAGTACAAAGAATATCATCACTTTAATCTTGCAGCACTTAAAGCACCTTTTAAAAATATATATATTTACTGCCTGGTAGCTTTTGAATTTCACCAAGATATCAATAACGTTTTATCTATAACCTATAATAATAAAAGATCAATTATTTGTTGATCATATTTTGTATTATTAATCTGAGTCTTCAAAGTAACTAAAGCTGTCAGATAAATGTACTGAGTGAAAAGTCTGAATTTTAGTGGCGTAGAAGTATAAAGTAGCATCAATTGGAAAGAAAAAGTACCTCAAATGTGTACTGTACTTTAGTATATGTCATCCATTGACATATGCCAGACTTTCCAAACCACAATCCCTGTGTGGTGCCCATCCCTCCCAGTACACCTGTCACTTTTAAGCTTCTTCCTAAGAAAGAACAGTCCCCAGGTGGTGGACCAAAGTGGCACAAAAAGGGGGATTTCCCCTGGAAGTGAAAGGTACCAAAATGGCTTCCACCCCTCCTTTTTGTTTGGCCTGTCGCTGTGCCATGGCAGCAGTAAATATTGATGTCTGCCTGAGTGGATGACAGCTCATAGCACTAAAATGTAGCCCGCTATTGAACCCTGGTTTGGACTTGAGCCCCTTCCATTAATTTGGCTATTTTAGCACACATTTACCACATAGCAATGGGCCTTGCAGCTGTCCCATGCTCTGTTTACTTCCATCTAGCCTTGGAGCTGGGGCCGCAGGATAATGCAGAAGTGAGCGGGCTCAGTGGCGCAGCGGGCATATTGTCTCTACTCCCAGAATGCAATGCTCTGCTCAGAGCGTTGAGCTAGATCCAATGAAACAAAAAAAATAAAAAATGGCCTTTTCTCTTTCCTTTCATTTAAGTGCCATGAAAAATATCATGAGGTCATAAGAAGTTAGGAAAAGAAATGTAGGATACAAAATGCAACATTACTTATAACTTATGTGGGTCTTTACAGACAGTTTAGGGCCATACTAAAAACTTTATTGTTTTCCATTTTTATTTATGAAGTTTTGTGTAATTTATGCTAAATATACATTCGACATTTGGTCAAATTCTGAAAGGAAAATGTGTTGAAACCATGAGTCGGCAGCATGAACGAGTTAAGTGTCGATGATGCTGTATTTGCAAAAATTCAACTGGTTTAAATAGTTTTTAACATCCATGTCAGCTATCAATGCATAGAAGATTGAAATACGTAACATTTGTCAGTTTTTGCCATATCAAAAATGCATGAGAATGAGGCCTTCATATATTGTGTGTCTTCAACAACTCTTGCAATACTAATACTAAATATAGCTAATCGCTATGAAAATGATGTCTGTTTTCATTATGAACGAAATTTAGAAATTCAGAATGACCAACATTCAGGACATTAACTCTTTTAGGGCTTTATGTCATTTAAAAAACAGGTAATTCATCAACTTCTGTGGCTTTTTATCTGGACCAAATGGGTTGTGATATACCCTCTCATTTGGTTTAAGAAAACAAAATTATTCCACCCAGCACACTCAAAAAGCCTCATTATGTATTGCGCCGATTGTTTATAGAGCAGGTTGAGGGCCTCAAAGCTGCACTTGAAACGTTGAATTCATGAAGCTGATCTGGCAGTGGAGCAGGGCCAAACTTGCCAACATAACAGCCTTTCATTCGCCATTTGTCTGCGCTGTCACACATGCACCGGTACTTCCCCTCGATCAATCTCACTCACACACACACACACACACACACACACACACACTCAGCTCGCCCACACAATCTGCTTCATCACCCTCCTTCTTCTCTTGTTCCATCTCGCTCTCGGTCTCCCCCCTACTTATTTTCCTCCATCTCACCCATTCTGTGTGAGTGTGTGCGGGTCGTATGAGGCAGTGTTAGCGGGGTGAGAACGGGGCCATGTGGGGTCTGGCTGACATTGGCAGTGATAAAGCCAGAGAGGGTCGCCGCTATAGCAAAGCCTTCTTTATTCCTCGATTCTACTTCTCCCCCCCCCCCTCCCCTCCCTCCTCTCTCCAGTGTTTATATCTGATGGGCTCTGGAACACTGAGCCCTTGACAACATCTGGGAATACAATGATGAATATGATTGCTGCCAGCAACTAGCATCCCATCGTTCCTCTCCCTGTATTTGCTTGCGCCTGCACACATTAAAATGTCTAAAAGATGATGAAGTGTGACCTTGACAACATGATAAGTACATGTTAAAACTTGTGGTCCCTTTCTCTCGTAAGTGCACATGACAAATGGTCGTCACGTGTTGTGTTTCGCGTCGTTCGTCTTCACTCTCTTAGATTTTCGGTCCGTTTTTTTGATATGTTTTTTTAAGTGTATATTATCAATATAGTGTTCCCGGTGTGTCTATAATTCTGCTCTCAGTCACTCCGTGTTCCAGGCTCCCAGGGGGAGAGGAGACAGGGCTGGGAAGCTCTGATGGGAAAGTGGGCCAGCACTCTCAGCCCTCCACTGGAGAGCTCCTTAAAAGGCCTGGAGAGATGATGTCGTGGACTCTCTCCTTTCCCCCCTTATGTTTTTTTCCTCCCTCATACAGCAGCGGAGAAGCCCGGCAGCAGGAGCGGAGCCAGGCTTTGGCTAAACTCCTCATGCACATCAGAGAAACACACGACACTGATGACTTCATTGAGCCGAAATAAGGCTTCCATCCATCAGAAGCTGGAGAGGCTTGTTATGAAAGACAGGGTTACCCAGATTGGGAACAGGTCTGCCTTGTTGAACTCACTGCTACTTTTTGAAATTTAGAGCGTTGCAATTGCGGAACTGCGGCAAAGTTCCCTTTTTATTTGCAATACAAAAGCAGAAATGAACTGGAAATGCAATATCACGAGAGCAACAAGAGATGCAGAAGTAGTCTGTTGCAAAGTTGAGTAGGAGTGAAAGCTTTTTATATCGACACTTTCATCATACATCGGCTACATCCTGGTGCTCTGGCCAATCAGCGTGTCTTCACACGCAGCTGCTGGCTTTTCTGTTTCACCAAGCCCGACAACCTTTTTCCATCACACAGCCTCTGCAGTAGGGGTCAACAACCACTTCATGTACACAATGCGTGCAAGGCCCAAACAGATGCCCCCTTTAACCCCACACCCAATTATTTTGGAGCCTTTGCGTGGGCTCATCCCAGGTGAGCTTCCAGCGCCTGGCTCAAGCGTGTGTGGGCGAGCTTCCTTCACGAGGTTCCATTCTGTGAGCCGTCTGCTGTTATCTGGGGAATGTTCTCCACACACTTCATGGACATATATGTACCAGGGCTTTGACATCTTTTACTATTTTTAGCGCCGGGCCCGCCGCTGGAGGTTGTTATGATGATGTCACGCAGGCTTTCAAAATAAATCTGATTGTTTATCTTGGGTTACACTTCCTGCTCGCTGTTCATGTCGTGTTTGTTTGTGTGCATTCATCTGGAAAACTGAATCTTTTTTGGGGGGGGGCCTGGGGCCTTGTTTTGCCTGACGTGCATCTGCAGATATGGTGTTGTGTTCTCAAAGTATGATCAGAGCTTCACAAAATCTCTCATTTTTAAATCTTCTTCTTTATGAATTATGATTTCTGAAGAAATACGTACGGTAGTCAACAGTGTGAGGCAAACAACTTTTTGATGGTGTTTGAATTGGGCCATGAATTACACATGTGAGCGGTAGCTCCGTCTGTAGGGATTTGGCTTGGAGGGATGCCAGTTCCCTGAACGGACCAAGTATGGAGTGTGGAGACACCTGGAGAGGTGCCAGCTCGCCTCCTGCAGAGCACCTGCCGAGGTGCCCTTGAGCAAGGCACCGGACCCCAACACCCGGGCGCTGTATAGTAGCTACCCACTGCTCCTGACACTAGGATGGGTTGAATGCAAAGTGTACATTTCACTGTGTGTGCGGTACTGTGTACACGTGTGACAATAAAAAGAGGATTCAAAATCCTCCATTTCCACTTATGATGTTTTGTCAATTCAAAGATAATTTTGCAAGTCAAGAAAGTCGTAGCACCATTTAGTTTTGTGTGAGGACAGTTTTCATTTGTCTCTTATCGTTTACTACTGTGCATGTTTCTGAAATATCCCCCCCAAAAAAACTCAAACTGACATTTTACACATTTGTTTTTTATTACAGGTTAAACAAACAATTAAGGAGCATTAGAAGTGCTGGTAAGCGGATTTTGTTACCTTTGGCAACCGAACAAGGCTCCCCCCCCTTCCCCCTCGTTTCCAGTATTTATGCTAAGCTAGGCTAACCAGCTGCTGGCTCCAGCTACATAGCCTTTTACTGTACATGTGCGAGTGTGGTGTCAAACCTCTCGTCAGGAAAGCATATTTCTCAAAATGACAAACTATCCCTTTTAATATCCTCAGACAGAGTTTAGGGTATGCTTACTTTTAGGCCGCCAAAAGCCTTGAACTCTGAACATTTTGGTATCTTTCTAGTACATCGGGGGATAAAACCGGATTGCGCTGGCATTTGCCGCGATGTGACAGGTGAGTTGTGCTCGGTTCTGTCTGTGTTTGGAAACTCAGACATGGGAAAGTGGAAGACACCCTTGGGGTGTTTTGAGGGAGTAAAGTAGACTCTGCCAACGCCAACAATCCCCCGCCACCCCCCTGCTTTCCTCCACCTTCCCATCACTCCCACCCCCTCTATCATCCTCCTCTCCGGCTCAGGTAGGAGCGGACCGGGGCTGTTGACAGGTACCACATGTGATGAACAGCGTCAGTCGTCACCTTGTCAGCCGTGACACAGCCACACCTTGCCGTGAGGCCCATGTCTAACAGATAACACGGCTGAATCAAACCCTATAGTAGGCCACTGCAGTACGACAGTTTCCCTGAACACTACGATCATTGTCATGTTGTCGCGGCGTTCATAATGCACTTAGTTTACATTCCTCCGACTGCTCTTGGGACATGGGAGACCAGCATTGTGAATATTGCCGCTGAAAACTGCCTTGACCCAATTTATAGTGCACTCTAAATTTAAACTACATCTCAGATAGCAGTTCCCTAAGCAGGCTCCCATCTCTGGAACCAAAAACGACATTCATTTGCATAAAATAGTGCTTTTACTGTATATAATTCCTCATTTCCACATGGCTCTGCTCGACTACCAGGTGCTTTTCTCTAGTTTCTCCACTGATATTAGTAGCCCCATTTTGTCAGTCGTACAGCGTAGTGCACGTAGTTTAGGCTGTCATTTTTTAAAATCTGTGGAATAAAAACTATTGAATGGTGGCGAGGCTATTTAAAATTGGCGGGTTTGTGGAGGATGTCCCGTGTTGCGCAAATGCTGATTCTGGTGATTCTTTCTGAAGTCTGCAGTGTAAATAACTCCACCTTCTAGTATTGACTTAGCCCGTTTGCAACCTCGAACGAGTTGGTACTATGAACAGCTTTTGCTAAAGTAAAACAAAAAGAGAACGCTTCCAAAGTCAAGCAAGTCGTGCCGTACCATGCAGTGGAAATGCTGCATAGGAATATGAGAGATCAGTGGAGTTGGGGGTGTCACGATTCTCCAAATCCACAATTCTATTTGACTTTCGGTTTTAAGATGAAAGAAATGTCAGCACTGTCGGCTATGCCGTTGTTAGGCTATGGAGTCTTAATTTGTAAGTAAATACACATTTTAAAGTGAGATAATGAGATAACATCAAAGACTATCTTTGATTGTTCTTCTTCTCTGTTTCCTGCGATGTTACACCCACCTAAAAACTGTGGTCGAGGTGTCAGCTTGCAAAAAAAAAACCTCCCTTTGATGTAACATTGCTGGTCATTATGCATAAAATCCAGTTGAAATCCAGTCAGACAAACAGCGCTGCTCTAAACCTGCAGTACCTGGGGGTTTTCCAGGTAATAAGGTAATTGATTGTCCCAATATGTGAGGTGAAGCAACAAATTCTTGATCTTTTTGCCTGCAAGCTTTATTCTAGCTCACATAGTATGCTGCATAAGTGACTGCTGATAATACTGTCAGATGGTTGCATAAAGGGTAATAATCATATGTGGGTGGCTTCACTGCAAGAGGGAGAGTAGTGCAAGTAACACTTATCTATTTTTAAGCTGCAGCTCCAGGGCTTCCTTTGTGAAGAGTGTGGATGGAGCTTAACTGAACACCATTTCTGTGTGACAGCGGATAGTTAAAAGCTGGATTTTAATGCTGGACGCAATTGAAGTAATTCAGGTCTGAGAATGACGTGATTTGCTCGATTTAAAGGCAATTATCGGCAAATAGCCTTTTATGGGTTTTAAAATGCCCTCCAGAAATGCAATCCATGGATTCGAAGACATGCCTGGGTCGAGGTTTTAACCTCTGGCTGAAACCAACTGAATATGATTGATGCTGGTTATGGGGAACACTGTATTCATTGTAACTTGCCGTAGATTTTTAGGATTACTAAGGTCGTGGGAGATGAGCACAGTTAGGGAAGAGATATAGATATATGACACCTGTTAATTGAAACATGAACCTGTCCACATATGAAGTGCCTTGAAGTATTGCCCATGACAAATGAGATGGTCTTTGACCTTTGACCTCGCAGAATGCATCCCCCGGGCCTGCACCCCCTGATCGTCCACAGGGTTGAGTTCAGTTCACAATGTGTAAGTGGTATTTAAACCTGATAGGGCCGAGGCTTTAAAGACTGAATGCGGCTCTGTTTTTCCGCCCATGCTTCTTTTCATCAAGGTGAATGGAAATAATGAGGGCAGAGAGTTTCAGTGGCTAAATCAAGAACTCTAAAACAGGAGAACCGAAGCTTTAAAAATGATCTGAGAGATAAATAGTGCTAATGGAAGTATGCTAGTGTCTTTTTCAGTATTTGTGGAAATCATGTTGTGGAACCTCTGAAACTGCACTGTAGTACTTAAGTTAAATAGATCTCTTAGTACAATCAATACGTGCTTACGCTTGGTGAAAGTAGTGCACTATGATTTGTATAAAACCCACGTAATTGTGAGCCACATGCGGGGCTGACTCTAAGGAAGTCAGGTCACGTAGTATAAAGCGTGTCAAAGTTGGATGGGTCAACAAACACACAAGTCGCTGTTTTCATCCCGTGTAAGAGCAGAAGCAAACATTGACTTATGTTAACTTACTTTTGTTACATAACCTACGTTAACGAACATACAGGTTTACACTCAAACCACGATCTTTTCCTAAACCTAACCAAGTGGTTTTGTTGCTTATGAACCGGTTCTGCATGGCACTTTTCGTGAAATATCATATGAACCGTTGTATGATCTGAATATGATCTCTCAAAAACCTCATGGCCATTTTTTTTTTTTTTTTACAAAAAGCCCATCAGCTCCCCTCAACTTTAGGAAACGTTTTACTCTTTGTTTTCTTTTGTTTTTTGGCAACTTTACTGTTTTGGTTCAGTCTCAAGGCCCTTGTGCTCTCGTGCATCCTCCTGCAGGCACCTGTTTCCAGCTGATGACCCTAAAGTATGTTACCTGCCCAGCAGCAAATGGCAGAGAGGCAAAGTTAGCAACTAGCTGGTGAATACAGTGGAACATTTAGCAGCTAAAGAGCCAGGTATTTCACTCGGGGGTTGGTGGAGACGTTCAGCATATCAGCTACATAAGGTGATAACGGCTGTAAAGTGAACCAAACTAAATCATTTAATACAGCTTCAAAGAATAGGTTCAGGGGCGCTTCAAGAAAGAAATATTTTGAAGCTATCCTTTACTTACTTTGCTGTCTGGTCATTTGTAGTGTCGTAATCTGTTTCCTTACAAGCTCCTCCACAAACATGCTCATCTCCATCCCACTGGAACAAGATAATTATTTTCGATAGCAAACATTGATGGTCTTTTTTTCCATGGCTTGCTTGGCTGGAATGATTCATCGTAGCTTTTAGCACTAACCTATTACAGGCTTCACCGCAGCTCCAGATTTTGGCCTATTATTAGCCTCTTTTCTCTAGGAAACAAGGTCACTCAAATAGCCTTGTCTTATTAGGCTGTCACTGTTCGTTTGGCCTTAAAGAAACACACATCCCAGAATCAAATATGCCTGCATCGTACACTAAGTCCACTGTTTATTTGCACATAACACAGTACATTTGAAATGAGTTAACGCAATCAGACATCCATTGTTATCATGCCAGCATAATGGCCTGAGATTGAAAGAGCAGAGTCAAGTGATGCTCCAGCTGTACAGCCCCTGCTAAGTGAAAGCGCCTGCCCTATTTCTGTCCGTTGTGAGGGCTCAGCTGTCGTCTGGGAGTAGATCACCTCATGAACACTCCCCAACCCTGCCGTGCCCTGCGCCCCAGTATAGGGTGCAGGGTGTCTTTACTAAGGCATCACCTCATGTTAACGCAGGCGGTGGAGAGGCTGCAACGGCTCCGGTCTGTGAACCAAATAAGCTGGTTTCTGTGCAGGCTGTTCACATGCACTTGTTCGTAGTTACCTGCGATAAGTAATGCGCTACAATTCCGTATAAAACCCACGTAATCAATTTCGTATGTAACCCACGTGAGCCAGGACAGGTGATGTATAAATAACGACAAAGTCCACGTTACCCTTTAATTGTGAAGTTTCTTTAAGGGAGTTTTTCCTTGTGTGATGCGAGGGTCTGAGGACAGAGGGGGTCGTATCCTATACAGTCTGTAAAGCCCACTGAGACAAATGTATAATTTGTGATATTGGGCTATTATAAATCAACTTGATTTGAGTATATTTACAGTGCTCAAACACACACAGACACCAGCATGTGAAGCAGCATCCACAGCTGAGAAGGCCACAGCGTGACCACTGGCAGGATCAGGTTGCTATTATTATTCATCTTGATGGTCTCAAACAATCGGCCTTTCTCTCTCTCTCTCTCTCTCTCTCTCCGTTGCTTTGCCAACCGGCCTCTGTTCCTCCACTTCACTGCCTGACAGTGGTGGAATATAACTTAGTACATTTACTCAAGTACTGTGCTGAAGCATCATTTCTAGGTACTTGTATTTGATTTGATTATGGGCCATGGCGCCATTCTACATACTTTTGGTATTTTAAGTATAGTTTGATGCTAATACTTTTACTTTCACTTTACTTCAGTAACATTTTGAATGCAGGACCGTAACTTTATTTTTACCCCGTAGGATACTTCGACTCAAGTATCTTTCCACTCTGCCCCTAAATACTTTGACAGTTGAAGCCCTCAGTGACATTGCATGAGGAGGTGAAGTTCTACACATAGTTAGCATGCAGTTAAATGGAGGATGGACTTGGGGTTGAGCCACTGTCTGTAGACCTGCTAACTCTCGCCTGATACCGCAGGCCAGGACAAGCTTTGCAATCCACCAGTGACTAATTGGAAGGGTCTAAAGGGCTGAGGCAGAACTCTCAGGGTATTTCTCAACATCACTTTTTAGACATCCTCTGATAACATCAAAGCATGACTATTTCTATCTGTTCGATAGCGCTGCTGTCTGGAACCGTAAATTCTGGGAAGGAGCTGAGTGTGTCAGTGTTGCAGGCGGCAACAACAAGCATTAGGCGACATGGGTTCATGGGAGCAGAGCGTCTGTTTTCTCTCAGATGGGACTGACTTGTCCACACTTTGCCAGTCACCCCTCTGTGAGTGTTGCTTGTCTGGGTCACCTGCACTGACATGCTGGTGGATATGACTGGATGCAGTTTATGCCAATGAATACGAGGGGATTTTCACTGGCTTTTGGAAGGCTTGTATCAGCACCGGCCTAGACAGACACTGTTGATAGCTGTTTTGATATTCAATATCTTTCCCTGCAACTTAATTATCTCTGCCAAGCAGGTTTGGTTTTTGGTTTGGGTGGTAGGTTTAACAGCAGGATAACAGAAAAAATACTAATCTGATTATCATGAAACTTGGTGGATGGATGTAGCATTAGCCAAGGAAGACCCCATTAAAATGTTGGCAGGGATCTGAATCACGGGGCGGATACACGCATTCTTTTTTACGTATGGAAACGGCCTTGGCGGAGGTCTGCGCTCTCTGAGAGCCCTTCTACTTATTCTTTACTATCTGGAATAGCCTCAGAAATTGCATATATGCACTAATCGAACACTACAGAAAGCTACACCAATCCTTCTATTACAGCTAGTAAGTAATAATTAGTAAGTAAAGATGGATTTTTATAACATGTTTCAAAAAGCTTCACAATTTAAACTAGAAGGGTATTCAAAGAGCACAGACCTCCAAGGCCAAATGCCCTTTCTCACAATGTTGTCAAAGTAAGTGAAAAATAATTTGTTTGTCCGCCCTGCGATTCGGATCCGCTCCAAAATGTAATGGGTTCTTCCATGGCCCGTGCTTAACCTTTCCACCAAGTTTCATGAAAATCGGGCCAAAATATTTAATTTTCTGCTGGAAAAACAAACCAACAATCCGAACAGCAAAATGAAATCTCATTGGGTCTCAAGATAACAACTAAGCACAAAATATCAAACAGTTACACTCTACAGAGATTTAACATACGGCTATGGAACTGGATTTTCTCATCTAACTCTTGGTGAGAAAATAAGTAAACATGTTTCCCAAAATGTCAAACTAATGCTGCAATTAAGCCAAGAATTCACTGACAAAAAAACTCAATCTAAATCAAAAGAGGACAACATTTTATAACAGCATTCAAACTTGTACTGTAGGTCAGGAAGGCACCTCGAAAATACTGCATCACCTCTTGCCAGCTGTCTTTCCAGAACACTTGACTCGGACACCTCATCTGGTTTCACAAACCACACCAGAGAACAGTCCCTTCGGAAACACTCAATTAAAGCTGTAAACACGAGCTTCCTCTGGGGGGGGATCAGTCATAGGTGCCGAGGGATCTACAATGACACGACTTTTAGATCTGTCTGTGGGTTTTAATCAGCTTGCTCATGCGGCTGAAGACAAACAGTGAGAGTGCGCCGGTGTAATTCTGCAGTACCGATACACTTGATTCCTTCCCAGACACTTTTATCCTCTCAAGGAACAGGTACAACAGCAAACAGTCGTCGGAGATCAAAGTGAAGCGTAATGAAAGACAGGAGTTTGACGAGAAGTCTCGTGACACACGTACTGCAGGATGGCCACGACTGCATGTCAGAGGTTGATGCTGATAAATGATCTTTCTCCTGTGTTGTATAATGTATTTCCTGCTGACATCCCGTCATTTATAACAAACATTAACATCCTCGTGCATCCTCTGCCGTCACATCAATAACCACAATTATTTGCACTGATTGATTGTATCTGCAGGGAACATTGTAGCAACAGCAACTTTACAAACTAATGTCATGACTAATTCAATGTAAGGTTATTTAATTAACTGTCTAATCTAATCCTCACTAAAACAAGCCATAATGTACTCTATGTGCCGGAGGTAAATACAGCTGCTGGGGGTGGGTGGGTACGCCAGGATGCATAAACAGGATGCATTACTGTACATCCATGTACATGATATTTGTTACAGTTAAGTGAAGTATGCGGATATACTTTGAAGAGCTTGCCTTCAGTGCAACGAGAGGCCCCTCTTACGTAACTATGTTGTTGACGTTGTAGATTTTAAGCAAACTGTAGGAGAGACTTGCAAAGATAAAAACGCACAACACCTATAGGAAATATTCAAATCCTTTGACTTGTTTTGCATTTTCTCCTTTTACAGTTTGAATTTTAAATGTTCAAATTGTATTTTTTTTTTGGCCCTGAGCTGCACACAATACATGCAATTTAAAGGCATTTTGGGTAGAACTGAATCATATTTTCATTTTGAGTTTTGTAAATAATAAGTGTAGATTTCTGACTAAATATATTGATGAAATGTATTTTTAGGGGGCAACACAACACTGCATGGTCGAGGTAATGGTGGAGGTGGTGGCTTTTGAATTTAGAACAAATTCCTTTGATTGGATATTTGATGTAATGTTTCCATGTTTGACTCTTTTAAAGGTTACACATATCTGCGCTGTCAGTTTTTTGAGATACAGTAACTAAATCTTCACTGAAATCTAAGGGCTTATGTAATCAGAGTCAAAATAAGGTTTATTGCCGAGTAGGTTTTCACTTACAAGGAATTCGCTTTGGTGTTTCGAGCATACAATAAACAATAATAATATTAACAGGAAATAAAAATACAGGCAAAGTACTGCAAATGTCAAGAACATAAAAATAGAAAAATTACATTATAAAGATACCATAAAAAAAATACTATACTAAATATGTACAATATGACAGTTTAATGCAGGATGTGAAAAAATATTAAGTAATAATATTAAGTATTGATAGGGAAAAGATATTGAGAGGATATATATAGATATATATATATATACCTGTTATATGTTTTTCTTTTACATAAGGGTGGGATATAAATAATTGCAATGCCATCACATATTCAGAGACTGATATTCAAAGGTTATGAAAATGAAAGGTTATTTATTCTTTTCTTTATTCTTTATTCTAACCTTTTTGAAACCCCTGAACCAATAAGATGAACACAGCTTTTTGTTGTGCTCCAAGTATTAATGCAGTCTGAAGCTCTAAAGCTCACCCGTGTGTATCCTACAGATACACAAATGCCTACACACGGTACACACTCGCTACGTTCAGAGCTGGATGTGGCCCATCAGGCTCTCCTCGTGCTGTCCGTAAGCTCGCCCCTCCTCGACAAACATCACCCTGCACGTCACTTTCCCTCCAACCCTCCTGATATCAGCACACTGACGCCTCTGGCCAACTGCTTCCTGACACTGACGCTGCTGGTGTTCCACCGTCCCGATGACTCAGGAGAACCACAGTCATTTCCCATAACATGTCTGTAACATCAAGGACCAGTATCAGCTGAGCTGGTCGTCTTCTCTCTGTGTTCTGGCTCAGAGTCCTGCGTGCTGCAGCCCAGATACTGTATTTGCAGAAAACATGGGGGTGACTTCAGACAATGGCTCATGGTCACGGTTGTATGAATGCTTTGGATCATGATTCTGCTTGAACAGCTTGTTATTCAGGATGTCGACGTTCAAGTTCAGTAGGTGGGTGATAATCAAGCACAAGCAGCATTATGTTCACTCTGTGAAATGTGTTTAAACACAAAAATAACATCATTATCACGTGTGATGACACTGTGAAGAAAATAAGAGGGTTGCATGGCTCATACCCGCAGCTTGCGAATGAGGAGGCTATACCACACCCCCTACTGTGTACACATGGGTGTCTGCCAACAATAACACATAAAGGTGCCAAAAATAAAAAATAAATAAAATGCACTTTATGCCTGGCCACCTTGTTTTTACTCCAGGTTGAGCTGGACCACCTCGGTGCTCGAGTCCACTGCACATTCCCAGCACTTCAAGTGTTACCCATCAAATCATTACAGGTACTTTGAGGTAAGAATGCTTTTATTTTCCCGCAGAGAAGAAGGGGTCTTTCTTAGATTAGACTAAACATATTACATATATGATATGATATGACATAGCTGGAGTATACTGATTGAATTCAATGCGTCGGTGTGTGGAGGAAAGGGGAAAAGATTTAATTAATGAAACTTTGTATAGTTAGCCTGCCATTTCCTATTTCTTTGGATCTCCCTGATTTAATTGTGTATTGTATTTTTATGCAAATGTGTTTTATTGTGTTCTTACTGCATGTGATATGTGTTTTAATGTACCCTTATCAGATTTTGCACATGCAAACCAAAGGCAGATTTCTGCCTTTTGCAGACAAAATGTATACCCCTGAAACGAAAAGTGAAAGGATAAGTCACATCTATTTAAAAAAAAAAAACAATATAACTAAGAAAAACAGTTAAATCGTGGCCAGGAGAGACACACGTTCATTTTAATCACTACAAATCATAACGCAATCTAAAAGATACAGTGTTTGGTTTGTCAATTGTCATATTCATAATGTTTGGTTTTCACTACCCACCTGTGGAAAATGCATATGAAGAATAAATAAGGTGCAATTCAGTCTATAATAAATACAGAAGTATGGGCATTGCTGGATGAAGTCCATAGGAAAACTGCAGAGTTCCTACACTGGCAGGGTTACCAGGTGGACATATAAGTGGGATTGGGTGACGTATGAATGGCCTCATAAACAATTTTTTCTTTTGGAGGTGTTGTCATTAATTGTTTTTATCTTCATGATTTTCCTGCCGTTCTGTCTCTTTCCTATAGTTTTCTGATGATCACAAAACAACAACAAATGTATCCATGATTACATGAAAGGTACAAAACCAGGATCAATGAATTTCACAGGTAACTTGATGGAAGAGTTGAGTCGGCGTTCATATATTGTGTTGAAGAGAGATAATCTCCAGACAGTCCAACATCTCCATGACAATTGAGCAACTCCCAAAACAGAAAGATAATTATACCTTGTGGACCCTTTGTGAAGCTATTCATATATTGTACACAACACCCTATGTTATTATTAGGAATAACCCGATGATATGTTTTCCTTTAGTTACGTTCACCAATGTAGTAATAAATATGGTTGAATTTAATTGATGACTTTTATTATGGAGGCTACCCAGTCATATCAACAACAGTCTATAACATGGAGCCGATGGAGATGGCACAAATACTTGCTACTGTATGTAACAGTGCCTCCCTCTCTGAAAATGCGAGCTAGCTGAATGTTATGTAATATTTTCAAGCACTCTTGTTTTATTTTGTGGACACGGTCTGTAAGGGATTACCCTGCTCCTCACTCTCCCCTCATAATCTGTTGATGATGACGTTATACTGCAGCTCCTGAGCTCCAGATCTCGCGAGATTATGGAAAACAATCCAGACGCCCTCTCTCTCTCTCTCGGTTCCCCCCCCCTCCTCCCCAGCCCTCCCTTCCCACGCCCCAGTGCGCTGTGGGATAGTGGCACTATAAAGTATATCCTCTCTCGGAGAAAGATAAGAAGCCCGAGACAGGAGGGGGATGAAGATGGCGGACGCCAAGCAGAAGAGGAATGAGCAGTTAAAGCGCTGGCTGGGCTCGGAAACGGACCAGGAGCCTCCTGTTCTGAAAAAGAAGAAGACGAAGGTGAAGTTCGATGATGGCGCCGTGTTTCTGGCCGCCTGCTCAAGCGGCGATACCGAGGAGGTGCTCCGAATGCTTGACCGGGGCGCTGACATCAACTACGCCAATGTAGACGGTCTCACCGCCCTCCACCAGGTTTGTGTTAGCCTGCTATAGGTGTTCACGTCAGTCACCAGCACTGCCATTACCATTAGACACAAATATCGTTTTGCTGCTAGCAACCGCTTGCCCTGGAACACCTGTCAAATGGAAGCCATTCTCATCCCGTTGTTTACCTACCTAGCACCGCCGTCCTTTTCGACGCAGAGTAGCGTTAGAGATGACCACAGTGGCTTCTCTCTGAGCTTGGTTATCGGATACTTGAATTCAAAACAGTGCTAGCTGTGAATGCTATTTTCAGAGTTGAAATGCACAATAAGCAACAAAGTTTAAAAGCGTCGCTTTCAGGACTTACTTTTTTCCCCCTCAGTAAACTAGCCTGAGTCTATATATCTCCAGTCAAGTGGGTGCAGTCTAATTGCTGTACTGCTGCACTTCAAATTGTAACGTTGGGTCATTTATGTTGTAAATTACCTTAAAGCCGAACAACCACTAGTGTTTTTATTGCTTATTGATATTGCTGGAGAACACCAATTTCGGGTGGTGCGATCGAGTCATGCTAGGAGCTTAACGCAAATGTTGTCATTGATTTGAGACACTCATCCAAGGCAAATGAATTCCACAACGTTGGCTATAACCTGGCGAGCTGTAAAAGTGGTTTTGTTGATGAACCCTCCACCGCGACTGCGGCTACTCTCTGGATGAAGCAGCTAGCTGGCGTTGGTTAGACACAGCGTCATTCGTTAACTGGCTAATGTTATCCTTGCAGGGCCTTTAGTGTATGCGACATTTACGTAATATATACATTGTTGACAGCAGTGCTTGATACGTTGAAATGTGATAAAGTGGTGTACAGTATCAGCCAAGCGGAATGTATGCTAACGCTACATTAGCAGGATAAGCTAGCTGTCGTTAGCTGTTTTGGAGGTTTAGCTCAGGTTAATTCATTCGGTAGCTAGCTTGAGAAGCGACGTCAGCGAATAACTTGGTGTCCCCAAGTTTGACGTTGTGTGACTTTGCTTGTTTTTCATGTTAACCAGGAACATGTGTGTGCCAAATACGTTGGTATTTGAGTGGAATGTCAGCAGTGCTAAGCTAATTATTTGCCCGCTAACCACGGTAGCTACGTTTACTAGCCTCTGTACTTTCAAAGCCAAATAATGAAAATGGCAGCCCGTTTTGACTGGCGTTAGTCAGTAACGCAATGTAGGGGGCTTTTTTTTTCTTCTTTTTTTTTTTAAACTAAGTACGGTAAAATGTCAGATTTACATAGCTCTTAAACCATCAGTCCATGGATAGAAACATTATGATAGCTAGTAGGTGCAAACGTTTCAGAAAGGAGAGTCGTGATATGGCCAAGTTGAGTCAGCGATGTGTACTACTGTACATACAGTAGATTTACTCATTGGAATTGCTGCAATTTTGTTTTGGAACTAGTTATTGTTGTTTGTGAATACGCCAATAGTGTAGTTTCATTTGTATAGTCTACTTCTTCATTCAGTTCATTATCTGCTATGCTCCAGACTTGACCTCATCTCTCTACCATGTATTGTTAAATAATACCTGGAACATATCAAAAAGATTCCTTTTCAGACAGAAACTTTTATATTAATAGATCTTGTCACAATTGTTATACATTTAAGAAGATTATAGCATGTTAACACTATATGTTTTTTAATACCAATAGAATTGTTGGATAGTAAAACATATTAAACAGAAAATTGACTGGTCACTGGCTGGATTTGTACCCAGGGGCAATAGGACATGCCAGGTACTTTTTCAAAGTTCCAGTTATTGCTGCTGGAAACAAGTATTTCCATAGTTTCCTTCATTGCATCAGCAAGGATGCTTTCCTCACCTATTGGATAGCAAGTGCTTGAATGATTTTAAGAATTATTCAAATATTTCTTGCGTTAAATGTTTAATGCTAGCAAAGATTGAAAGTGATGTCTTTTCATGACTCATTTCCAAATGTCCAGTGTTCGTAAGCCTGAGTACTGCTAAGTGCACCTCCTTGCTAGACTTTTTGCTTAGACTTCTCCGTGCCCTTATTAATCGTGTTGTTAAATCAACCGTTCTTTGTGTGCTATATTGAAGTCTGGAATTAGCATAGCCCCCCGTGCAAACTCGTTGGGTGGAAACGTTGCCTTTTTTTGGGCTGATGTCCATGGATGAGCTAGAGTGAGGAAAGAATTTGCAGTGCCGCTTTTCAGACTTAACCATCAGTGGAGACAAGAAGCTGCCGTGTGTTTGTGCATGCGTGTGTGTGTCTTGTAGGCCAGCATGTCAACCGAGGGTTTTGGGGTCTTATAAAGAAGTTGAAGAAGGGGATGCAGGAATTTATGTAAATGCTAATCCCAGAATTTCAGCGAGATCAAGGTGATGATGGTTTACAAAGATTAAGTGAAGAGGAGCTGGACAGTCTGAGGCATATGTCTTTTATGAGAGTTTTGTCGTGATTTTCTTTTTTTTTTGTTTTTAAACTCCAGTGCATCACCTAACATAAAATCATTTTGTGAAACTAACAAGTATTGCATTTGAAAAAACGTACATCACTTTTAATTTTGACAGTTTCATTTTGTGCAGTAAACTGCACTTCCCTATGTTGCTGTATGACTGACCTCCTGCTTTGTTGTGAAGTGTGTCATGTTGTTACATGAGGAATCACTCCACACTTGGTGCAGGGATATCACTCCCAATGCTGGTGACCGGTGTAGGGTTATAAATACCAGCGCCACAAATTCTCCTAACTGGGTTTCAAGAGACGATACTAAGTTTGGGTATGACTCAGAGTCTGTAGCACTGCTTTGTAGTGTAGCCCTGGCATAATCTCACATTAAGGCTCACTTGAAAAATGACTTGTTGCAGAAGGACTCGTAAACATGTTCTCGTCTGTTGTTGTCTCTATGATGTGATTCATGATGATCATTACAGGCCCCTTTGCGCATATGGACGCTGTTAGGGATAAGACTAAAAAAAATTACTCTGTAATAATCTGACGTCATTGTTTTTGAGTGCAATTTTATATTGCTTTTGATAATTTCAAAATTGCATTTCCATGTTGCGATGTGATTGACTGAGACAGATTGGTTCACACAAACTCAGACTGCACAGATTCAGGTGGACAGTAAAGAGGATGTACAAGTGAATGAGGGATTCAGCCGACAAGTGGAGATTCCAGATCTCGTCGGCTAAACTCGTCTCAGAGAGTAGCATTCCAAGTCCTGTCGTCCTAGCCCGTGCATTCCTCACATGACAGTCGCTGGAAACCATGGCAAAGGGAGAGCAGAGCAGACATTCCTCAGCTGTCACCTAAACCCCTCCCATCTAGTCATTCTCTTTCTGGCTTGCCTTTCCCCATACAATGCCAAAGCCCAGCTGACTTTTGCCCACTGAGCTCCATCAAGGCAATTAGTGTGGAGGTAACAAGGGCTTGTCGCTTCACACAAGAAAATCTCCGCACTGACCCACACCTGAACTTTTTGTCTTTAGCATGCATGGCTCTTGCTGATCCCCACGACCAAGGTGACCAGACTCAGCTCAGCTTAACATGTCAGAGTTGGGTATTACAATGCCTTTGCTCTGTTGACATTACACACCCTCATTATGGCCCTGAAGTCTATGAACATTATCTTGCACTGTCTCCATGACAACGACTCAGCGAAGGTTGCTAGTCACTTGTGTTGGTGGATTTGCATGTACAGAGTGGGAGTTGCATAACAGACTGAACAGAGAGAGTCTTTGGCAGTCCTCTGCTGTTTTGAAAATGAGAATCAGTTTCGTGCATTTTGTAATGTAACAATTGTATAGCATGTGGTGGAAGACGGTGAGGTGTCTGTGTTTCTTTTCATCTAGACCTGTGTCAGTCATATTAACTCTTTACATAATAGTTGTGGATCTCTCACTACAGCCCCAACCCTGAGATTCTCAGCTGTGCCTGAAGCTCACAGTTGGCCAGTGAGGGGAGCAAAAAAGAAATGCCTTTGACATGTCCCTGTTGTCCTGATAAAGGCATAATGGCATCCTCTTACAGACCCCAAGCCTCCTGTCTTTCTGACAGAGGGAAAGAATCCCACCATCTCATGTTGAGAGGCCCCTTGGCTGAAACAAGGAAAGCTTAACATTGCATTACAGATCTTACCTGTTTCTCTCACATTTTTTCGTAGCCTATACAACAGGTTAGTGATTTATCAAGGCTTAATCCATAAAAATCTGTCGGGGCTCTAGCTGCCTGCAGAATAACTCTCAGATCTGATGACTGTTGGATAAAGACTATCTAGGATTACATATTTTGAGGGTGAGATGTAATGCACACAGTGCTGTTATCAGCTTTCCAGCAGCTTGTGGGGGTTGTAGTAGTGTACAGCATGTGGCCCAAAATGAGCCCAGATGACAAACTGATGCTCATTTGCATGTAGGTTTAATTGGGAATCCTACTGATATTTGGTACATTCATATAAAGCATTGTAACTCCACTGCCTTTTGATATGTATGGTCATCATAATCAACATCTCTGAGGTCTTTGAATGGTAATGAAATCGTTAGCTTTAGGAGAGAGATGTATGTTCTTTTCAGTAAAGAAAAGCTTTTCTTTCAACATTTGTTGCAGAGACTATTATGATTGAATACTTTATATTGACTTAGTGTTGAACATCAAGCTCAGCTTGACCTTGAAGTGCAGCCTTTGAGTCAATATTCTGTCCATTGTTAAAGTGTCATTGAGTAGTTGTGTACATGGTACCATGATGCTTTGGTTTGTAGAGGGGACTATGTGTAGAGCCAGCATGCCCGTTTCTTTTGTTGGATTCATGCAAAGACAACTTGTACCTGAGCTACTGCTTCTATGACGTAGCCAGCTGAAGAGGTATTGTCAGGTAGATGGGCTTTAAAGTCGACATGATGAAGGTAAACTGCATTTAAAATGTTGGTGAAATGAAAATGTATCATTGTGTTTTCATGGTAAATTACTCTAGGCTGTAACGGGATCTTCGTGCCCAAATGCCTGATAACAATATGGGTATTTGATATCTGCCTGTTTTTTATAAGATGTCTGCTTTCATATCACTTTTCTTGCAAAAGCTTGCACAAGGCTTCCAGGTTCTTTGTTATGGTTTAAGGCCATTTTACAGTAGCAGCTAGTCACTCATGCATTTCTAACATATTGCAGAATACATTAAAATGCAATTTAATAATTCATGGAGTGGAATCTAGACAGTCTAGATTTGATTGTTCTTTGTCTACCACAAATAGTTAACTGCCAGTCCTTGAATGGGATTATTTATTGGCATGTTTTGGTATTTTGTTTGGCTAACATTTGGACTTAATTACTCCTTGCCATATGAGTTATGATTGTATATCGTTAATGACATCTTTGTTTGATATTTCAATTCTAAAAGTAGAAGCCCACACTGACGGCAATTTTGGTTCTGTTCAATGCATACAAGAGATTAATCATTTGATTAGAGTGTATTCTTATTTAGCCTCTTGGTGTCATTATTAATTTTTAGATTAATGATTAGTGTCTTAATCGGCACCACAGTCTTAAGGGCGCAGTAGAGGAAATATTATTGCGTCATGCATAGGTCTTTCAGAAGGAAGTTGTAATGAGTTCAAACATGGTTTATTACATTTTCTGCCAGTACCCACATTTACAATTTTTAAAAAAAATAATCAATCCGGAACTGGTCTGTGTGACCAGTACTGAAGGTGTACCTGAGGATTGTGTCCCTGTGAGCTGCTTTGGGTGTTTGGAGGCATTGCAGTTGTACTGTAGAAGCACGAATATGAGATGAACATGATGTCTTCAATTTAACTTCTTACATAAAAGCACACAAGTACAATCTTACGTAAGTAAAAATGAATTCCGGTCTGCAGTGAATCACTGTAGCGCTATTGTAACCTCGGCATGCTTGATGACTAGGAGCGTTAATTTTAGAATTGGAGGCCCAGAACATGTACCTGTGTATAATTGGCAGGTCTCTCCTTGTCAAGCTGGCCTCGCTCGCAGTTTCATTCAGCCTTTCTACCAACCCCATAATCAACAGCAGGAAGTCCTTGTGGTGTTTTTGTGTGCCAATGCTTTGCAACATGCCAGGTCATCTGCTGATTGTGACACGTCTGTGTTGTTTCCTTGTACAATGCGTCATGCTAACATGCATGACTTTGAAAATAGACATCCACAGTTTAAGCTAAATGGGTTGGAAGGATTGTAAAATGTCTTGCGGTGTAGTTGATGTGTAAAGTTAGTTTTATTATTTAAATCAACTTCACATCGTTAGCTCAGATGTAATGGAACCAGAAAGAAACAAAACAACCATATACAGCAGCCGGACATATCATGTCCGGGTTAATAGATACTTTTTAAATGTGTCTTGTGGGTGTATAATCTCTCCATTGAGTTTGCTGAGAAGTTAAACATGAAACTGTTTTCACAGGAAGGATTTCTGTATAGATTTCCTCTTAAACTAAAATCATGCATGGGGCAGTTGATTCTGGTCTGCATGGATCCTATGCATCCCAACTCTATTTATGACAATGCTGTGATAATGCATAGCAGGGATAAAATGCCAGAGGCATCCCCACCAGAGGATCTGGAACAGTGAGGGTTTTCTGAAGTATGTCAGGTGAGCTTTGCTGCAGGTTGGAACTGGTTCACCTGGGGTCGTAAGGAGAATTCCTCAGTAGAGTATACCGGTTCCTCAGTAGAGTATACCTGCTGCCACGTATGTGATCTGTGCTGACTTGACGGTGAGGCTATGGACGCGGACTTGACCTTGCCCAAAAGCATATTTGATGTGGCGCAGGGGTGGATTCCTTTTTAGTGTCCCACCTAACCTTTTAGCCTGATGTAATTTATAACATGGCAGTACTGCTGTATATGAATTAAGGGAATGACAAGTTGACAAACCAGAGGCTGCCATGTTTTATCGCTTCCTTTCTGCTGAATGTGTTTCGATGATGTCAGCGGGTGCCACTATTTGTCACCCATACATGAGGTTGTAGCTTTTATCGCCACATCGTGGAAAGGTTCGAGGGGTTGATGAGAAATAACATGTAAGCATAATTGTTGAGACTTTTGTGTAAAACAGATTGGTAAAGGAACCTGCCAGATGCCTTAACAGATAAATGCCCACCACTAGCTTTTCTGTTTGCCCCCACTTTTCCAAGCATTGCATAGTATTGAGCTGCTGTGAAATGTTTGTGGGATGACTTCAGCTCGTTTTTTTTTTTTTTTTTTCCCACCCCGTGGCACATAGTGTCTGTCTTCTACTTAAGCCAGGTCTTCTTGAAGCCGTCCTGCTGTTGTTTACTTGGCAGCAGTCACATGTCTCACGCTGAGTGTTTTTTATGAGCTGTTTTTGAACTGAAAACACCTGGACCCAGAGACTGTGAATTCCTCATTGTCTTGCATAGCAGCAAGTGCAATTAAGGCAGAGAGCGCATGTCCATTTATTGTCTGTGAAAGGGTGAGATTACATTCTTGGCATTTATTTTCAAAATGGCTGCATCTTCAAATGACGAAATTATTATACATAATCTACACTTTGTTTTATTGTTAAACTAGGAGATACAGAACCCCCTGATGCCTTATGTTCTCAGTTGGGAAAGTTATTAGCTCATCATTGCGTCCAACTGTCACAGAATAACTTACTGTATTTTAGAAAATGCATACATTAACAGGGCCGATATTTGACATACTTATAGGGAGACATTTTTTTAAATTCTTATTCCGCAATTTGGCATATATCACCAGTAAAAATAATATTGTTCTGATACAACATTGTCCTGTGAAACAAATATCAGCTGATGGGACAGGCTAATATGTTATGGCCTGTATAGTATAAGGCCCATCCTTTCGCTTGATTGGTATTGATTTTTGTTAGCACTGATCCACGAGTGGCAATAAGATTGAATTAACCAGCTGCTTGCCGTGCCGATGCCACCCCATTAGTGTTGTTGTTGGATCTGTTTTTCATGTTTTGAATGATCCAAAATGCTTTTAAACCTTGTTACATGCCATGTCCTGGACAATAATGATAATAAAATAAAAGATTCAACTGATTAGCTATGAAGGAAAGTTAGTGACTTTTACCATGCCATACTAAATATTGTCAACTAATGATTAATATAATAGATTTTATGAGAACTCTTAACATTATACTCTCTTAATTTAAGAAATCAACTAATTACAAATTAAGGCTTTTGTTCATCAAAGAGGGGTAACAATAATCTTATAAGACGAGATGAAATTAAGTTATTTACTGTGCCCTCAAACTAAATTGTATCACCATGTTTTATAGAGCATAAATGTCAGGTCACTGAGTCCAATCAAGCTGAGATGTTAATAGACTGTTAAATGAATAATTAATGAACCACAACCATGTGCGCTAAGACACAGACAAGTTACGATCCTTAAGGTGTAGGCCCCCGGTTGTTTTACGATTGATTGATTTTTATTCATGGTTTGTCTCGTACAGAAACAAAAATCCTAAGGATAACATGTTAAAGTGAAAACTATTATTTCCAACATGCTACCAATATGTCAGAAGATAAAGAAAGAAAAAAATAATGAAACTAAATCAATCCTGAAATCCCAAAAACGCATCGCCTCATTTTAAGAAAAATACATATAACTCCTACGTCAGCTAAAATAAAAATGTCATTGCATATTTCATTATAACTTTATTACCCTTTATAGATACTGTTGAGTAAAATGCTGGTCCCCTGTGCTCTTATTCAGTGATGAATTGATTTGATTATTAGTTTTATCTCTATGAGAGTATATTAACTGACAGGGCAAAGTTGGCATTATGTGTCATATCTGGGGCATAGTTTGCATGTACTTGTTTTAAGCTGCTGACCATAGATTATTCATAATTTATTTGGCTAACTGTCAGATAAGGAGCTTGCTTAAAACTTCCATCCATACTTCTTTGTGTACTTTTTAGGTTGTTGCCCTTGTGCTCTGCGTTTTCCGCCCAGAACTCTGGGAGGAAGGGAGTATTGCTCGTCTTTCCTTACTGAGGTAGTGATGGTAGGAGGGATCAGGGTGTTGGGAGATTTCAGGCCAGAGAGGAACAGGAAGTGGCTGTTTATTTTTCTCATTTCCTCTTTGAGGCTCCACTAGTGAGCCTGCTTCTTCCACTCTCTGCTTTTATATCTGACACTAGCCTAACATAGACGCATGTACACACATGTAAGCAGACAGCTATCTGCACTACCTTGACTCATGATTTATCTTTTTTATTTTTTATTAATTCATTTTATTTCTATACATGTGTCGTGGTGACTAAATGGATTTCGTGTTTGTTAAATTGTGGACCAGTTTCTCATATGGGAATGTCTGTATTGTATCAGTATATTATTGCCTTGAATTTTATGAATAAAATTTCACTCCTAGTTGGAAGTCTTGCTGTGGACTGCAGTTTTTTTTCTCTTGTATGGTTGCACAACAGATGAAAAGCAAGTCAAAATCAGCATATTGACAAGTGCCTTTTTCCAAATCTAATGTACATGTTTGTTTGTTTGTTTGTTTACATATTAGGGCTGTGACTAACACTCGATTTTCATCAATTTGTTGATTTTATTGACAGTTCTGTAAAACTGAGTTTCTCCACAAAGAATCATGCAAAAGTACCCCTTTAAATCTGTTTACCAAAGATGTGCTCATACATTTCTTGCAAATAGAAAAGCATAAAAACACGACTGATCAACTTAAGAAATCTTAGTCGTCTAAAACCCAAACAACCAATTAATCGACTAAGAGGGGGCAGACCTTTTACATATCTGTCAGATATCATAGTTACGGTCTAGATTACATTGTATTCATCTTATTTTAGTCCATTCAAAACTGTGAAGTTAGTATTGGTCTTTGTGACCGTACACTAGCAGTTCAGCATACATTGTGATTAGACTGTTACTTTGGTGATGATCCATATTTGTGCTGGTAATGGCTATAAATTGGTAGAATGGCCACAGGGCTGACCCTAGCGCCCACACACGATCCATTTAACCTCTCTGGCTCAGCTTTTTGGCATGAGTGGTGACAGTGCCAGTACGCTGGGGTAAGAGGAGAGGGGGTGCACTGTGGACCATACTCAATGCCTCTTTAGACTCGCTATCAGTGACTGCTGACTGAGCTATCTACTGTGCTCCGTGTAGTAGCCTCCGCATAAGGGTTCTATTATATGGAAATATCAACTGAGGTGGTTGTATTCTGCCATCTCTCCATGGCTATCTGACCTCTTTGCCTCTCTCCCTCCCCCCATTGTGCCCCCTCTCGCCTTTGGACCCCTCACATGGAAACTAATTTGGCTCTCAAGTGGGGCTATTGTTTTGGCTGCTGAGCAAAAGCCCAAGTGAAACATACAGTTACAATCTCGCCGGCATTTCCCCCCCCCCCTCTTCCTCAATCCTGGTCTTCTTTTTCCATGGGAATCCCAGGGCCATATATGGTCGTCCTCAGTAGCAGCAGGAGCAGATAGAGCACTGAAGGCAGAGGCTGTGTGTGTAGTCTGGTTACAGCTCCCAACAGGGCTCATCTAGTGGAGGGACCCAGCTGGTCGCCCTGCAGCGCTCTAACCCTCCCCCTCGTACCCTCTGGCCCCATGAACCCTGCCAATAGCACAGGAGCTGTGAGCTCTTTGTCTCAGGCGTAAACACGCACAGATGTACACCTTACAGAATGAACACTCAAACTAGAGTCTCACACAAATATAGATTCTCTGATCCTCAATTAATCCTTTTTTTTCTTTTCATGTCTGGATTGTTCTTTGTCCAATATAACTTTTCACTTTTTCACCACATTTCTAATTGTCTGGGCCGATCTGTCTTAATGCATGCAAACGCATACACGTAACGCACTCATACTTACATGCAGGCGGTAAGAAGGAATTCCTTTTGTGGAAGTGGCTGCGCGCCTCTGAGCCGATGACGTAGCACATGAGGAGTGGCCAAAGCGCTGATGCCTGAAGCCCCAAGGCTAGGAGTATTACTTATCTGGGAATTTCTCCACTGGTATGCTAGTCCAGGGCCTTGCTGCTTACTGGTTATGTGGTTCCAGATAGAAGTTGTACTACTACAAGGAGGGGGAGAGGAGTACAGTACAAGAGAGGCCAGTTCTGAGCCCCAGAAGAAGCTGCTTTTTTGTCAACACTGTTGCTTTTATACAGGAGAAAATTGAAAAACTTTCCGTTTTGAGGAAAAATAAAAAAACTGTATTATGCTTTATTGTGTATGCCATATGCACGCATTCTGAAAGCCCACAAGTTTGTTTTTATTCTCCTCCATTTTGTACATACAATGTTTGATAAACCTTACACCACAATACATGGATGATATTTTGGCTTTCCTGACAGATACTAGAGGCTTTCAGCCATCATCCATTGCACCACAGCAGTTTCACTCCCCCCACATCACAGAAAGAATAAAACTGGAGGGAGCTTACTGAAAGCACCAGATGATTGCAAGGGATTTCAAAAATTAGCAAGTAAAGTTTTGTTTTTTATGAGTTTGTGTTCAATGTTTTTCTTATAGTGAATATGAATCACCCTTCTCCACATGCCATGTTTTTTAGTGTCTTGTGGTTGTATAGGTGCTTTGATCCCAGCCAAGTCCTGATCACAATTGAAGTGAGAGTTACTCAATCCTTTTGCGGTTTGGGGGTTTAAACAGCTGCGATAATCTCTTGTTTGTTGTAGTTTTACATTTAGTGAAAGTAGCGTTATCCACAGACATTTCTGTGGGGAGCTTTCGTTGAGACGGTTTGTTCAGTAGAACGTTTATTTGACCTTCTGAATATCGCTGACCTGTGTCTGTGGATTATCCTGAGGAATCTGGACATTGTTTCTGAAAAGACATGCCTTTGTTGAGTTGAGAATGACAGTATTCAATGATTGAGCACCACAAACGAAATTCCATTCGCCACCATTGGCAAATAAAGCCCAAACCTAAACTGTTGTGCTAAGGCTTAGATACTATCAGGAAAAGTGGGTATAAAGGGTGTTGAAATTTATGCTCAGGGCGATACTCGTGCATGTACATTTCACATGTTAAACTGATGTGGAGGGTTTACTTTATGTCCCCATACACTGCTTTCCTATAGTACAGCTACAAAGACTTGAGACTTGCAGTTGTTTACATTAATGGCATGAGTATCTTATTGTGTGTCCCAAGATTTTATCGAGCTAGGTTCATAGTAGCCTACATATTATTTGTCCATATATCAGACAAGGAACCTTATGTATAAATGTGTGACTGCATAAAGAGGACGGCATAATTGATGCAGGTGTAAATTGTACCAATAGCTTAATATGAAATACTATGAGATGGGGCGCCTATTTGAGCATTTTGAGAATAATGCTAACAAGTTTGTAATTGTAATACTTTTAATTGTGTTTCTGTGCATGTTTTTTTATGTAACACTTTTTGTGGTATTGTTTATAATATGGCCCTTTTTCACAGGCCCATAGTCTGAAATGAAGTACATTGATTTGTGGCACCCATGATGATTCTCATGACATTCCTTACCACACAGGCGCACTGTTGGCAGTCATGGGTGTTATCGTGGCCATGCACCATTGTCATTGTATGTAGAATAGCTTCCTCCACAATGGGCTTAACTGGCTGCCTGTGCCACTGAGTTCCCTGCCACTCTCAGTAGTAAAAACGTACAGCAGCCACAACAGGAGCTTTCTGCCGGGTGATACTAAAGGAAGTCAAGGAGGGGAGGGGTCTTCAAGTGTCTCCTTGATGTGGAGTGCTGCTAAATTAAGCCCGGTGCTCTCTGCACAATTCCCCAGAAGATAATAAACCTCCCCTTTTTATACACACAGTAGCTATAGCCCTTTACTATAGCATAAAGAAGACTGCCTTTTTTAAAGTGTTGTGTCTGGGGTGTCAGACTTGTCTATCTGAAGTTAAACACATGAGGTGCAGGATTTAAAAAATGTTATAGTTGTCTTCTTTGAGCCACTTCAGTTCCTGTTAACATGGAATGAAGCTCATGACCTCCATTGGTGTCATGGAAGTTTGTAAATTTAAAGGACACAGACAGAAACTGACAGCACTATGGTTTGATAAGCTTGTTACCTTGTTAGCTAGGTAAGCTAATGTGACTAAAAAGCTTAAAGTTAAAAAATCTCCATATTTGAGAAGCTGGAAATGGCATTTTCTGCCATTTTTGCATGAAAAATTACTTTAACGAATAATCAATTCTCACAATAGTTGCCGATTTTTATTTTTGTGTTGATCAACTAGTTATTGCAGGTCTAGATGTTTTTCAATGAAAGATGTAAATGTGGCTATGCAAATGAAATCATTTTTTAAGAAGTGTAGTGTCAGCCTTTTTACTGCTACAATGTGGAAGTAACCAAACTGTTCGTTGAGAACACATTAGTTACTGTTTTGGGTGAATAGCTTAATATCACCACACTAGCTCTTGTATTTCTTTTAAGTCTAGTGTGTTTTGAATTTAATTTGATTTAAATTGGATACAGTGGCACCCACATGATCGCACAAGACATCTTTTAATTATTTTTTTTTTTGCCAGAAAAGGTCATGAGAATCTCTCTAATAACATTTTAAAAGATGTGACTGCAAAAGATTAAAAAAAAAAACAAAAAAAAAAAAAAACATAGCACCTCAAGACATTCGTTTCAACACTACTTTTTTTGATGTTGTCTCACAGTGGTTTGCTTTTTGCGCTTCCTTCAGGGCCTAGCCGAGCTACCCCTGTGTGCTTTAAAATGAGGTATTTTCTCTATTTATTTATGTTTCTTACAAAAGCCTGACAAGGCCTGAACCCATGTTCTCTTTTTGGCTTTGTTGTCGTGGCAACAAGACCGGCCTCCTTTCTTGGATGCACGTCATGGGTGTATTTTATTTATTTTTGGTCCGCTTCGAGAATGGCTTAGCCCATCTTCTTTTGCAGTGCTAGTAGGGAGTAGGGCTTGAATTCCTCCATATTATTTCAGGATTAGACTGGTGCATATGATGGACACTGTATTGTTTCTGTCATAATCTTCTCCATATTTATCCCCACTGGCTTGGGGAGGTTTATTAAGTTAATCTCTCGGTAGTGCCTATAATCATCCCCACGCGGGCGCACTTAATTAATGAATGTGTGAAGTGGGATGTATGTACATGGTCTTGCTTTATTTAGCTTTCCGTTTTAGGAATTTCTTATTGAAGTGCAGTTCTATTTTTTTTTAAAAAATAATTTTTATGCGATATGTCAACATGAACAACATTGAGGACGTATATCCAGCATTTATGATTACTATTTATCTAGCAAGTTTTGGCCTGATGACATGTTAATGTCTTCCTATGCCAACACTGACTGTACAACTGTAAAGCATACTATGTGTACGCTTTTGTGTCATGTTTCCTTGGGGTGTTTCAGGTCAACTGTGGCTGGCTTGGGATGGGTTTCTTTTTCCTGCCACTGGAGGCCATTTCTTGACCAATATAGGCTGACTGTCCAGTGACGTCTGGCTGATGTTTATTTTTTGATGTGCTCCCATTAGCATACACCAGCACATAAACAGAAGATTCATTTTGTGATTTAGAGCCAATGTTTTGAGGAGTTGGAAATGAACATGGTAGGAGCAGTACTGTATTGTGAAATAAGATTCTAAGTGGTCACAACCTCAAGGATCAAATAGGTTCTGTTTAAGCATTACAGTACATCCTGCGGTACAATGTTTTAGCTTTACAGCACTGTTAAATGTCACTTGATTTCAATCTCCAGAGTTTTTCCCTGTTAGACTTGGTGGAATATTGCCAAAATTTCTCTTATTTCCCGTAAGGAATTTTTTTTTTTTAATGATGCCTACTTTATGTGAATTATGGATTTTCATCAGATTGGACATTTGACTCCCATTGACCAGTTGTCAACTTTAATTTATTTCTAATTAGAGATTAGTGGGTTTTTTTTTTTTTTTTTTTTTTTTTTTTACTGCTTTTCTTCCTTCACTGTAAACCAAATCCCACAAAGCCTAATGGATAAACGGCTTTATTCAGAAGCTGGTCCACACAATGTGCATTGAACTCTATCAATTAAATGGAGCATCCCGTGTCCATTGATTAGGTTACTACTTGCTGTTACGTCAACTTCCCAGAAGCCCAAGTTTCCATTAGAAAGGTCCTTTTTATCAGGAAGAAGTGTTGCGTCTGTTGTAGCTGTATGACTCTGTATTCTAGTATGGCAGGCATTTAGATTAGAGCTGCAACTAATGATTATTTTCATTATTGATTAATATGGCTCTATAAAATGTAAGAATAGTAAATGTCCATCCCAGTTTCTCAAAGACCAAGGTGATGTCTTTTAAATGTCTTGTCAGTCTAAAACGCAAAGATATTCAGGTTAATATGATAAGAAAAATGGAGAAAAACAGGACATATCCACAATTGACAGACTGAAAATGGCATTTTCTGCCATTGGCGCACGAAAAATTATTTGAACTCTTTATCGACTATCATCGACTATGGTTTGTTTCATTGTCTTGCTCATACTTTTCTTTATGTCATGTAGTGGCGTCCATCTTTTTGCCTTTATGCTTTACAAGGCCTCCTCTTCTCCCCCTCACAGACACACTGGCCAAACAGGTTTAAATTGCAACGTGTCTGCTTGAGAGTGAGTCATAAAATGTCTGAATGTTTCCCTAAGAGCACAGCACAGGTCCTATATGTCATTCTGTGGCTAATTGTGATGTGTGAGACAGGATTAAGCCCACAAAGTTTCTTAATATACCTTCAATTAATCGCCAATTCCCCCTCCTCTCCGCTGTCTGACTCACTCACTCTGCCTGCTGTGAGACATGAAATATTTTGTCTTTGTAGATTTATATGAACCATGGAGGTCAATGTTAGTGCGATGTGGGGTTGCAAGACTGTGCTCTATCAGCAGTACATTTGGAGGACACCGGCATGCTCTAGAGATGAAACGCAGACGATGCCATGATACTTTCCCTTGACTCTCTTCTTTCTCTGTCCCTCTGGCCACTACACTGTGCATACTCTTGATGCAGCCTGTCATTCTGGCACCTGTCAGCCACACACAATTACAGCCATTAAGGGATTATCTTTGTTGAGCTCCAATAGTTGCTGGGAGGAGCCAGTGGAGGAAGGCTGGTGACGCACTGAAGAGGGAGGTCACAGGCAGCACTGCGTTCGCCTTAAGGGGCTTGTTTCCATTCTTGGAGAAGGAGAAGACTTTGAAGAGATAATAAGTGTGTGGGGAATGACTGAAGGGGAGGATTTAGATGAGGGCAAAGAGGACCGTTTTTTAAGATGAGACCAAAAGCTGTAGCCATCCTTTTTTTTTTTTTTTTTTTTTTCAGTCTCATGTCAGCAGTTAAAGAAAGGAAAGTTAGAGCATTACATGTCAAGTGTAATTGTTTTCTGTCAAAACTTGTACTTTAACACTCCAAAGAACACAGCTGACGGCCGTCTTGGCAGCCATCATGCACATTCATTCTGCACAACAAAGAAAAATGATTTATGATCCAAATAAACAAAACATCACAAAGGCAATGCATAGTACAGACTAGCCAACAATTAAAAAAATATTGAGAATATGTCTGATTTAAATAATTGTCACTAACCGTTTTTTTGTTTTTTTGCTTTGCATTTGTCTTTGCTTTTATTTATTTATTTTTTTGTCCAAGAGAGACCCTGCTAATAAGGTAGAGTCACTGATTCACTTGGTTGAACAGCCAGACTGCTCGCTTTTACGTACTGTCTTTGTTACCAATTCAAGACCCACCCGGGCCATTTGCCTTTATTTCAAATCCCATAAGGAAGTAGAAGGCAATATAATGCATCTTCTGAAGGACAGGCAGGGCTAACCATGAATGTGACCAAAGACTGATTGCCTGTGGAAAAATAACCACCTTGTCAGATGTACCCTCACAAAAAAACATGTAATTAATGTGACGTGTGTGTGTGTGTGTGGCTGGACTTATTCTATTTAGAAGTTTGTCTGTCTTATTCTTTATTTGAAGCACAGGTCTGCCTTAACGGGCATTACCAAGTTGTGGACTTGGAATGTGGCCCACCGGCTGACATGTGTTGGCAAAGGGCGGAAACATCATTTGCACATGATGATGGGTGACATTTCACAAGTGGCGAGAGCTGCAGACTGCAGCACTGTCCAGGTAATATCTGGCGTTGTTGTCTGCCATTTAACAAAGTCTGATGAACCCAGTCTGTTAACAAGTCGATCAGCACCTGGAGGAACTCTGCCTGCACACACACACACACACGCACACACACACACACACACACACACACAGGGTGAGATAAGCTCGGTGAGATAAGCTCAGTGAGGCCTTTGCAGGCACTCTTCAGCCCTGGCCATGTACGGCGTTGTAAACGGCCCAAATTTGGACAAGGATTCCAGCCAGATAGTCGTGTGCCCTGAACGTGAGGCCACTGTGTGTTCATCTGTTTCCCTCGTCAACGCTGTTGTTGTCATAGCAACCCCAGGAGAGGGAGCGAGACAGTCCAGGCACAGTGTTCAGTGATGGGGGTGAGGGGATTTGGGTGGCAAAGTTTGGTTTTCATATTGCTTTGTGGTAGGTGTTGTGTGTGTGTACCTCTGCTGATTTATTTACTACAACAGCTGGCAATCTGTGAATGTTCGATTCCACACATCAATTCATACATGTTGAGCATATTTGGACGTTAAGCAGAAATGTGACCATCAGGCCAAGTAAAGCTGCTATTACAAGATTACAAAATATTTACTTGATCATGCACACACCCAAAAGATGACCTAAGAGTGAAATTTGAGCAACTATTTGGATGAATTCTTCATAAATATATAATTATGTTTGTCTGCAAAACAGCAGTAGCTTAGTTGTTTGCAGTATTTCCCAACAGTAAGAAGGTCGTGGGCTTGTCACAGAACAAATTTGACAGTTGATTTGCAATGCTGAAATCCATAGGTTTAAAACAAAGAAAATACATAAGTATTAAGTATTATAAGCAATTGTATTGCTTACCAAATATATAAAAAACTTGCTTGATATAGAATAGAATGTCTATTAACATAGTTTGCCTATAAAGCCTAGACTGTATAGCTCTAATAAAACAATAATACAGATCTTACAAAATTGTAAATGTTTTTTTTACATTTAACAGTCAAGTGCTGATTAAATGCATAACAGAAACCCAAAGTACGCCCACCCTGGTGCAAATTCTGTTTCATAATGTACGGTAGAATCACAACATCTCCCACTTCATCCGTCACAAGATCCTAGATTAGATCTCGCCCACTTACAGCTGCTATGTATTTCTGTGGGCATCGCTTCTGTTTTCGCTGTGTCATCGGTCATATATGGTTTGGTTAAACAACATTATTGACTGTGTGAAGAAAATGAGACTTGTGCATGGCTCCTTAGCGTCGACTCTGTTGTCTATGCTTCTCATCTTCTTCGGTGACCGTGTGGGATGTGTCAATCAAACATGCACGGTATATTTCGGGTTTGTCTGCCACATTATCTAGTGTAATAACTTTCCTTTGACTGTATGCCGTAACATGACGTTAGGAAAATCAAAACATTTAGTGAACCTCCTTTTTTAAATGTAAAGTTTTATTGTTTTTTTTTTTTGCTTTTATTCAGATTTTCCTTAAGGCACTCCAATTTAATTCAGTGATTTATCAGCTGCTCAGTGTAAGAGAAGAACATGGTGTGTGTGGGTGTGTGTGTGGTCTTTTCAGTGGTTTGATTTATCACACGTGAAAGTATTTGGCTGATGTGCAAAGCTGAATGTTTAAGTAAAAGCGCTCTTTGAAAGTGTTTTCAAATGGTTACTTTTTGTATAAAGCAGCAGCATATAAGCGCAGCACCGCGCTGCATCCATCCTTCAGCAGTACTACGCTATGTGGTATTTCAAGCACCCCCGCTATGTGCAGGCAATTTGGGAATGCGCCGGCTGCATAAATTCCCCAACAATTCTAGACTCGCGTTGCAATCTATCAGACGCAGTGCAATGCTTTTTCCATGCAAGCTGTTTGTAACTATAGCCATCCTACTGACATAAGCTCATGTGCTCCTTGTATCTTACAGTGGTCTTACTCCCCTGCTCTCTCTCTCTCTCTCTCAGGCATGCATAGATGACAATGTTGACATGGTGACTTTCCTGGTGGAGCACGGAGCCGGCATCAACCAGCCGGACAATGAGGGCTGGATCCCCCTCCACGCTGCAGCCTCCTGTGGATACCTGGACATAGCCGAGTAAGTATTGAGAATCCAGTTTACCAGCCAGTTTTTGTTTTTTTCAGTTCCTGAGAAGCGGTAGTATCTGTTTCATCAGGTCGGGTTTCTGCAAACTCATCCTAACATTCTGTTTTGTATCGGACTCATTCCAAGAGAAATAATAAAACATTTTCATGACTGCAGCACTCGTCAATTAACCTTTCAGTTCAGTTTGCGTGAAAATATCTGAGCAGTAGGTAGGGCCAATACGTTTCCTGCTTTCTTCCTTTATTGGCGTAGAAACTTGTTTCACAGTTTGAGCGTGATGTTTTTTTAGATGGCTAGGTTAAGCAAAGTGCATCCATGCACATGTATTATAACACCTTTTGTTTTTTTTAGAGGGAGAAAGGCGGTAAGTGATTGGTATCAGTATCAGCAGCTACATGAGGTTTAGACATAGAAAGTGGGATCATTCCTAGTTTTTATCAATTTCCCTTGAATTTTTTAACATCCTCCACGACTGCCAACTGGCTAACTGTATAAAATGCCCATGATCATTTCAAGTAGCATGGCAGAATCGACCAACAAAGCCATAATTTTCAGGAGCACATGGTTCTTTTCACATTTTCACTGCAGCGGCGGCCCATCTGATAGCGGAGACAGATATTGTTAGTGATGTAATCAAATATATCTGGAATCAAGCTCTAGAGTTGCACCGTAGTATTTTCTGGCTCCAAGTCCTTTTCAGGTAAGAAGGCTGCTCACAGGGCACAGAACACAACTCCGAGATGTTATCAGAGGATATTTAAACAGGCTAAAGGGGGCCGAAGGAGCTCGGTTGTACTCATTGTTCAGCACATTGGGAGTGTGCTGTGACCTGCTTTACTTCTGTGTTACATTACAGGAACTTGGCTTCTGATTTTATCCCCACTATTGATGTCTCCCAAAAAATAACAAGTGCAACTGGATGTAGGAAGACAAACATGTGGCCTAAATGGCCACACAATTTAGAGAGATTTTTACTGTTAACCTCTCAGACCCAGCAGGTCTGAGTCCAGTAGGCCTCTTGGACACAGCATCAGCGCTGGGCTACTATTGCAGAAAACAAGACGTTTTTTGTTGTCACATAATGAATGAAAAGGTCAAGTGTTTGGCCTGATATGAGTGACTAATGGAGACATCATGTCATGGAGAGAAACTCCCCAACCTGATGTGGGTGGTGAGCGCTGAGCTCTCAGTAGACCCATTTTAATCCCAGCAGGACTGTATCTCTAAGCCCCCGGTGTCACCACAGCCATCTAAATGGCAGGGCTTGGTTAAGGATCCCACAGTGGGACTCCAGACCACAAAGCCATCAAACCGAGCAAAGCTGACCAAAAAAAGGCAGAATAGAAAGTCCAATTTAAGAAGATATAAAAACTTTGAAACGTAACTGCAGTCAGTCAGTTGCCATTTAGGGGGGGGAAGTCATAAGCACCGAGCCTGTCTCAAGTGGTGTGTTCGCCTAATGAGAAGGGCCTGAGTCTCACCGCAGCTTTAATTGGAAGCAGCTGAAGTCAAGATGTTAAATGGTTGAAAAAGTCTTGAATCTCTGCTGGGGGGATACAGAAATATAAAGGGTTAAATCACTAAGACGTACACGGGTGTTTTTGGAAAACTGTGTTTTCCATCCATTCCACACTAGAACTGTTTATCCGTCACAATGAAAATGCAAAAACACAATTGAAACACACATTTTCTGAAGCGTCACAGAGAAGATAACGTACTTTGACGTCTCAAGCCAAAAACTTGTCTCCGCTCTCGACACGTCAACACTGAAAACAGAGTTTTGTTTTTCTCAGTGAAGCCTCAGCAGCCTTGAATACAGTGTCAAATGCGTATTTTGGTTGTCTGCTATTTTTTTGTAGAGTGTTTTATAGTTTAACTCCTGGTCTGCAAAGGGTCATACAGACAAAGACTGTTATTTAAAGTAAATCATCAAGATTTCCAAGAGACTGCCTCTTGATGTAATAGGGGTACAACTTTCCCTGAAGTGAGCTCCACTTAACTCCTCGTCTCTTGTTTGGAGACCACATAGTTGATGCTCAAGTCCTGAGTCCTCCTGAGCACTAGATGCTATTGAATTCTTCAATTGCATCTAGTTGCAGTTATGTACTTTTAAGGTGTACTGGAAGGTAGTTTAGTGTAAAACCTGGAGAGTAGTAAACATCCACACAACAAACCACACACCTGTCTGTATTTGTGCCTCTCCTAGTTTAGGCTCTCCTAGTTTAGGCTCTCCTAGTTTAGGCTCTCCTAGTTTCGACTCACCTACTTTAGCCTCTCCTACTGTAGGCTCTTTATTTTTTCATTTTATTTATAATTTAGGTGTGGCATGTTTACTCTGTTTGCACAGCCTGAGGAAGATCCTCTGCAACACACTGCGTGACTTCAGGCATTACCATTATACTTAATTGAGCATGCGCCATGGTTATTTACCTTTTGTCATATTGTGCCAGTAAAATACTTTCATGAATCATGAGCTGGCCCTTGTTATCCTTTTTGAGTATTCTGTTCCCCCTCCAGTATTTTTATTTTTTTTGAAGTGAAGAATAAAACTGCAAAAGTTTACAATGTGTTGATGTGACGGGCAAAACAGGAGATGAAGACGTGTTGTAGTGTCAACCACTTTGGCACTGAACCAAAAGCAACATTACACGGCTCCTGTCCTTCAACTGTTTCCTCATCAGTTAAAGGAAGTGACTGTTTGACCTCAAACTTTTCAGTGCAAAAGTCCACCAGACGACCTCTTTCAGAATAACACCAGTTGTTTATATAAATATAATCTCGGCTCAAATCTAAAATGTGTGTGTGTGTGTGTGTGTGTTCTTGCAGGTATCTCATCAGCCAGGGTGCCAGTGTAGGAGTTGTGAACAGTGAGGGTGAGACTCCGCTGGATATCGCTGAAGAGGAGGCAATGGAGGAACTCCTTCAGAATGAGATCAACAGACAAGGTAAATTATAGAAGAAGAGAAATTCTTTGGATGTATTAAACCTCTTAAACCTCACCTGGTCGCCGGCGACCCGCTTGAGCTAGTTCTAAGCTGCTTGGATCAAATGCAAATAAATGTTTAAACTCGTGTTTACATCATTCATTTGGTTTAGATTCTACGATTCAATTGTTCAGTTGATTTTACGGAAACCTTGAGCATCAAAGTATAATTCACTGTAAATTGACTGGCGTGGAAAAAACAAAGACAGAAAATGAATCAAAACATGTTTTTATAAAAATGAATCCAAGTTGTGGATATTGCCATGTGAAGTTCATTGCTACACATGAACGTAAACAAATATAAACAATACTTCCTGTTCTTCCTGCACTGTGTTGTTGCGTATGCTTGTTTTTGTTACCTTGTTGGCAACAAAATAAAAGTGTCCCCACCTTTTTTATGACTGTTTAGTTTAGTTCAGTCATTGAAGCAAATAAAAGCCCAGGCTTTTATTTTATTGTTTTACAGTACAGTGACAGTGCTCATTAATAAACATTGCTGTAAATGCATCAGAGTTTACAAAGATGTTTAGCCATTAATAAAAGGAGTCGATACTCAGTTTGTAAAGATTTAATTGTGACTATGTGATTTGTTAAGCATGTTAATGGCAGCATAACTGGTCCGGGCCGTATGTGTGTCATGTATGAGTAAGTTGTCAAGTAGAGTGAGCTCTCATAGTGTCAGTCACCTGCTGTTTTTCACTTGCTCGCTTGAATAAAACTTACATAATATAGAAAAGTGATCCAGCTGTGTCGTGAGCACTCATGTGATGATTCAAAACTGAAAAGTCGAGTCTTTCTATTTTGGGCCAGGGCATTCTTGAGATGATGAAAGGCCCTCCCCTATGGTGAGAGGCCACGTACAGACGTGTTAACTGGCCCCGAGCCAGAGGGGTGCTCCTCGGCTCACTAATAAAGGCTGGCTGGCTTGCCAATCTCTGTGGCACAATTTGAAAAAAAAAGCTATCTTTACATTCTTACATTTTACTACATGTGTTTGCACACAGAGAGACAGGCTACGTTTTAAGGTTTCCCCGACCAATCTTAAGAATCGTTCGTTCTTAGTAGTTTGAGCGGTGGTATCTATAAAGGCCGGTCAGATGACTCATCAATTCTGGGTTGAAAAGTTGTCAATTCTCATTTGCCTGCTCTTTAATTCACGTCGAGAGCGACACAGCTGTACACAAACGCACTCGCCACAGAGAAATGGCTTCAAATGGATCCCGTGATCGTTGATCGGCTCGCCCATACATGTAGGCCCTATTAGAACGGTATAAGCTTAATCAACTGTCTCCATGTGATATACAGCATAATGCCCCCACTGTATTCACACTGTTTTACGTGTATTGTGTTGTTAACTGCCCAGTATCTCTAACATAAAAGGCCCTCTGTAAGCTGCAAGTCTATTGACAGTTCTTTTAAGTCGAGCTCCAAGTGTTTGAAAGCACGCCACATCCAGTGATAATTACACCCAGCGTTTTGTTTGCACGTTGCTCTCGTTGTCCGTGTTATATAATGGCAGCGAGACATGCACCCACCCGAACCTCAAGCATCTCGGCCAGCGGCAGTTGTCAGCTTTCATTTGCCGATTTCTGACAGATGTGCTGCCTGGTATGGAGCATCTACGCGCTGCCTCTTCTAGGATCAATCACTGACGGACGCAAAAACAAACTTCCTTGACAATGCTGAGAATCTTTACAGAGCCAAACTACTGAACACCTTTTCGATTATGTTTTTGAAGTTTGAGCCTTATTACTTCTTTAACGCATACTTGCATAACACTGCTTTCGAGATAACGCTTTCGTGAAGAGTGAAGTTGCAATAATCCTGTCCTCGGGGCAGCTGCAGACTATCCACAGCTCAGTTCTCTGTGCTAGAGGTAGCAGGCAGCATTATGCAACTAGCTGTTGTGTAATGCTTTTGACTGATTGTAATGTGATTTTTCTTCTCTCAAAGAGATACCAGTCATGGGGTTAAACTTGTTGGCAAGCAGCCATGGTTTCCCCCTGGCAGGGACAACCTCTAGATCCTCTCCTTGACCCTGATTGGGTCAAGTGACTGGACGGCCCGGTCCCCCTCCTCCATCAGCTGCCTTTTTTTTTTTAATGAGGGCTGCTGCCTGTCCTTGTAATGGACTGAAGGTGGACACTCATAAATGTTTCTAAATCACACTCTGTCCCTGGTGCTGAGAGAACGTGGGGTGATTCGGGTTGCTCTGACAGTAGTTTCCTCTCATCTCTAAATAATTGTTTTGTTGCCTACTATACTATACTTGCCTCCGAGGTTCCTGGTGCTTACTTCAGGGCAGATTTCTGTACATATTTTATTTTTTTGGCTTTACCAAACAGTACTGTAGGTGAAGGGGGAGGCGAGTCCTTTTTTGGTCTATTGAATTTTCTCCTTATCTTCTCATGTAGAAGATGTGCTTTTCTTTTTTTAAAAACTCAACTTTGAACTGCTGCCAACTCCACCACTCGGCTCTTGTTCTGTAGTCCTACTTAGAGGCCATTAGGCTCCCTGCTTTTTATAGGCACAGTGTAGGCTACTTCCCAAGAGATCACGGGATGTTGGCTTACCTGACCGGCTCCCATTACCTACATTAACTGAACTGGAAGTTTTAGTTTCATTTCCCTTCACAGCCTATATGACTGCATTTTCTCTTACTTTGAAGAAAATCCATCCTAACTGAGTTTGAATTATAGCACTTCTGTGGGTATCCCACCTTTTTTTTTTTTAATTTTTTTTTTTTATTATTATTAGAATTAAATAGTTACACTATACATACCTGGCAATGTATGGTCTTCCAATATTTCAAAAATAAAGCATTATGAAAATAATCCATTTAAAACGTGAAGGTGCTGATGGAATACACCACAACAATGTGTAACGCCAAACTAGGCTGGATCACATATTAAAATTATATTTCTTAATACATTATGCAGTTTTGTAAAAGTCTGACGCTGTGAAGTAAATCATGTCTTTTAATTTAAATTTCGATCGTATTTCTCACTTGTTAATCGTATTATAGTTGTGTTCACAGTTTCTGATTTTTATAATCTTTTTTTAAAATGAATGTGACAATATTTTGGCGGGCCAACCACAGTGAGGTACAATCCTTGTCGGAGTTTCAGATTTTAAGTCTTGAAGAACCAACTATCGAAGGATAGTAGAGCAGAAGGCTTGTAGCAGATGATGTTTGGGACTGAAGTGTCCTCTTCTTGCTTCACACATGTCATTGTGTTCCTGTGCAGCTAGCTATGGCTAACCTTCTGGGTAGAGTTGGACTTTTCCTGCTCCTTTTTTTCTTAAGCCAAACTTGCAGATACGGATGTCCTTTTTTTTAAATTTTTATTATTGGTTTAAAAAGCTTGAGGCAATCTTTGAGGTTTCTTGAGTGTCAGGAAATGAGTGATGTATCCTTGGGAGTAGAACAAAACCTATACGATCAGCTGCAGGCTTGGCTCCCACCCCAGAGCACTTGTTGGATCACTGTTTATGTAGTTCAACACAGTTAACACTCCGTTGACGAGTCAACGACTCATGCAACAGTGCATTTCAGACCGTCTCGTGTTCCAACCAGGTGTCAACAAGACAATACAGGCCTGTTTTCATTGTGGCACTGCATGCAGCTTATGGTGCAGACATATTGACCCACTTAACTGGTGGAGGCCTGTCTTTTTGTAGCTATTTCATTTACAAATTGGCAGAATATTGGCACAAAACAGTTTTCCTAAGTGCTTTATAACACCCTCTAGTGTTTAGAGAGGTTGCCAGAATATTGTCATGTCTATGTTTCCTCTCAAGAACCTTAAATGTAATGGATGACATTAATGAAAGCAGAGGTTCATGGGTTGAATCTTGTGTAACAGACTTGTCATAGCCATCATTATTGCCGCTTTATCATAGGCTTCCCACTCGTCCAGGAAAACCTGGAAAACGGTTAACCAATTTTCCAGTCATTTAAGAAAAAAAAAAGGGGAATGAGAGGAAAAGTAAAATTCCCTGAAAGATCTTGTGTTGTCTTGGAAAATGATTTCAACATGCTATTTTCCTCTAGCTGAGAATGAAGTACTATCTATCAGAGCTTCCCAAAATGGGTAACTACTGTATATCTAAAAGGGCAAAGTTGGATGAAAATGAAGGGGAAGTCAGGGGTCAGAACAATGAATGGAAGTTAAATAATCTTCTAACGGTTCTTTTTTACTTTGCTTGCATTGTCTCTTTAGATGCAATGCTGCACTGTTAAGGTAAAATGGACCATAACATGAAATGTTCAACTTTTATAGCGCTAGCTTCACAATTAAGTGAAGTGTGTTTGGCTTATTCTATGATGCATTTGTCTTCATTTCTAAGCACGTAAGAGGTGATTTCATAAGTTATAGCCGAAGACTGCACGTCTTTTTAAATCGGACTTCCAAAGAGAATAACATATTGGTGTACGCCGCCTTCCCTGTCTGTCATACCCGTTAGATCATCACTGGAAAATGATCTCCAGAAAAGATTGGGAACCCCTGTTAAAGTTATTATGCATCGATTTATCCCATGGCTTTGTATTGAAATAATATCTGTTCTCTCTCTACTGTATTCTAAACTTTTACATACCTGTTTTACCGAGATGTAAGACTAGTAGGACTCATTATAAATACCTCCTATGTGATTGCGACTCATTGTAGTTCCTCCATTCTCTGGGTTCAGCGTTACAGCTGACAGCTTGTCCCTAAGTAGCAGGTAATCTTTGACGGTCTCCTCTTTACTCACCAGGGGTGGATATCGAGGCAGCCCGGAAAGAGGAGGAGCGGGTCATGCTGAGGGACGCCCGGCAGTGGCTCAACAGCGGCCAGATCCAAGACAGCCGGCACACCAAGTCTGGAGGAACGGCGCTCCACGTAGCTGCTGCGAAAGGATACGTTGAGGTTTTAAAGTAAGCGGCGGTTTTTGATTTCACAGGTACAAAATGCCTCATCTCTGTCGGGACAAAAAAATGTTCCGACCAATTCATTTATTGCTCGTTGTGACATGAAGCCTTTCCTGTTCGTTACATTATATAAATGCTATTTATATTCAAGACAGTGGCGAGGCCCCGCTTCGTGTGTTTTCTTTGCTAATGCCAGACCTATCTTGGTCTCTGCATCTTGTCAATGTTCCGACATTGTCTCTGTGGATTGTTAATACAGCTACACTGCTCGAGGAAAGGAGCTGCAGCCACCTGTCAGTCTGGTCTGGGAAGCCAGCCAGCACACTTTATACTGCCATAGATAGCTCTACGATCTCTGATGTTTAGCGCAACTAATATATACAAGACGGGGATCTGAATGTTTCCCCCATCATGACGGATTTATGGGCTGAATTATCTGTTTTAAAATTTGCCAACCTCCATTCTGCTCTCGCTTAGGGATGATTTAAGATTTTCAGATTATGTGTCCATGTGTTTCGGTATCTCATAAATCCAACCTGGGGTCACAATGCTGACGCACTTCTAAAAGCCTGGACACTGTCAGCACCCTTTTTTAAACTTTTTTTTTTTTTAAAGATTAGTTTACAGAATAAAATCCGAGAACCAGATTTGCAAATTCTAATTTAGACAATTTTTTGTCTCCTCTCTCTTTCTCACACTCTCCACTCCTTTCTGTTGTGCAGGCTTTTAATCCAAACAGGGTATGATGTAAATATTAAGGACTTTGATGGCTGGACTCCTCTACATGCATCAGCACACTGGGGCAAAGAGGAGGCATGTCGGATACTGGTGGAGAATCTATGCGACATGGACCTTATTAATAAAATGGTGCGTAACTGGAACTGTCATGAGTCCTGTCATTAAGTGCTGTGCAATCTATTTTCATTCTATCTTATTTCTTTCCTTCAGGGCCAGACGGCTTTTGATGTAGCAGACGAAGATGTTCTGGGATACTTAGAAGAACTACAAAAGAAACAAAATCTGGTAAGTCAGTGTGCGAGCTAATCGCATAAAGACTCGTTTCTGCACAAAACTGCTTTGTCATCAAGAAAAAATTATGGAAGCCTGTGATTGAGTAAAAATGCTTGAATTTTTTATTTTTTTTTATACAAGATTCATTGTGTATCCAAGATTGTATGCCTTGCTGTCTTTTCCCCTGTTGGATTTGCTTATTTGTGTCTTCTTTTATTCCAGTTGATAGGTGACAAGAAAGATGTTAAGAAATCTCCTTTGATTGAAACGACAACCACTGGGGATAACAACCAACCACTGAAACCGCTCAAGAGGTAAATGGCTTAGTGGTGCTGACTAAATTGGTGTTAGGATTATCAAGCCAATTATAGCACATGCCTAACTAAAAGTTAGATTATTAGATTTTTGTATCTATGACTTGTATTCTCTCTTGCAGTTCAAAAACAAACTGTAGTACATTGATGCTGAAGTTCTGTACTAATGCTGGGAAATGTGTGTGTTGCAGCAAAGAAACGCTGCTTCTAGAGCCAGAAAAGAGCGCCCTACGCATTGAGACCTTAGAACCGGAGAAGGTGGATGAAGGAGAGGAGGTGAAGAAGGACGAATCGAGCTGCTCCAGTGAGGAAGAGGACGACGAAGATTCAGAGTCGGAGACTGAAGCAGGTACTGCGTTTGTGTGTGTCTTATTTTAGACTTCCAGCACATCTGAAGACTTGGTATTTACTGGTTGTTGGTTCATGTCAGCTTTGTCTTTTTAATGCTTCGCCACGTGTTCCATACTCGTTTTTCGTTCGTTGACGTCAAACAACTCTCACACGTTTTTCTTTTTGACCCCTTCAGAAAAGAGCAAGCCTTCAGCATCGGTGAGCAACAGCACGACGCCCGCCCCGACCAGCACCGCCGTGTCGCCTCCAACTAGCCCAACCAACCAGGTGACAACCCTCACTTCACCAGTAAAGAAGGTGCGACCTGGTGGACGAGCATTTATCATCCCACCCTGCGCAGACGGATGCCACAGTACTGGCATAAAATACTTTTTTTTTTTTTTTTTTTTAAAGACAGATTTCACCAAAATTAGCAGCTGATTGGTTTTAAAAGGCCGTGGAGGAATTAAATGCTGAAGCACAGCTATGATTTGATCATGTTACTACGCTCAAACCCCATCAGGTGGTAACTACAGCTCCTCTGTCACATCAGCTGTGATCTACTGAGACACGTTTTGTCTTACTCTGTACACAAATCAGAAAAAATCCCCACCTATTAAGTTTTTCTCCCTCTTGAACACAAACCTGATTTCACAGCTCGCTGAAGATACTGGGGGTTTACAGTTCATACACGGGGCCATCACAGAATCAGTTGTCCCTGGTTGCGACTTGCTCTTCATGTTGCAGTACAATGAGCACACAGTCACAGAGGCCCTGAGAAGGACATTTACGACTAATTGTGGCTGGCGTTTAGCAAACACGGGGACTGGTGGTTGATTGGTGGCCAATATTCTGGATGATGTTAACAGTTTACTATTAGACTGTTAGGAAGCCAGGAGGCTTAGAGTGCACTGAGATTGTTTGGTTGTTAGGAATAAAACTAAGGCTCACATAGGAATGTTTTCCCACTTTTGAGTCTGCTGCCCTCTGCTGACAAAATGAGGCCAAGCTTTTTACTAAAGTTTTTTTCCAAGGGCATGTCTGCGTCCTTCAGTCCACTGGTTTAAACAAATGCTTAATGTGACATCATGTTTAACTTTTGGTACTTTCAAGGGCTTTGTGTTGACATGGGACACATTTGTTTCAAATATGTTTTTGATTGAGCCAAAGAAAATGATATCCGCATATTGTTGTGCCAATGCCCATTTATATGAAAGAATTATGAAATTCTATTCGTGTACATTCACAGATTTAAACGGATGATACAAAAAGATATACGATTTGTATTTTGAGCAACAGTATCAAAAAAATAAGAACATTTCAAATGGAACGGAAAACATTTAAAAAAAAAAAAAAAAAAGGAAAAATAAATACATAATTAAATTGACAAAGATTAAATAAATCTCTTTTTGCACTAAATAAAAGAGACTTCAAATAAAAGTACTAGGAGTGGGTCATGATGTTTTTTGAATAGTCATTAAATCAAATAGTTTATGCGACTATCATCTTAAAAAAATTAATTTATCTTGGAATAATGGTCGTATAGTTCCCGGTAAATAGCAAATAGTATTTTTGCTCAAAATGCCCACCCATATTAGGAATATTGATTTGTCCTTAGTCCTCGTTTGTTCCGAAACATCTCATGTTGTCATGGGATGAATTTCAAACCAAAATATTAACTCCCTAAATAAAACCCTGACACTCATTCCTTAAGTCTGTGATATCAGACAGACTGCATTAGCATTTCAAACTTCTGAATGCAGCCTAAATGCGACGCTTCCTTTACACTGTTCTGTGTCTTTCTGAGTTTAACTTTTTCTCGACGTCCTGCAACCGGTGGCCATCTTTCCAAGATGTTGTTCATTTTTTCCCCTGCTTCTGTTCTTGCAATGATCTCCTTGTTCACTTTTGAAGCCTAGTGCTCACACGTCACAATGCCTTCTGTCTAACAAGAGTGAGCAAAACATTAACAACGTCCAGTTCCGACACTACCAAATGTTCGTTGGGCCTGGTAGTCCCCCCTGGTTTGGCAGTAAGCATTGTGTGGTGTGACTAGGCCTTAAACAAACCTGTCCTTGCCATAAAGTGTGTTTCTTTTGCTGCTGCTTCTGTCTTATTCTGGCTTTTTTTCTGTCTCAACCTCCTCCCCGCCCTCCCTCCCGCGTCTTTCTCATCCTGGGCTCTTGTCTTGGTTGGCTTTAGTTTGATTGTATTACTCCCCTCATGCCTGTGGCGGAGCCAGGCTGTCCTGCATTGTGGCGTCAAGGCTTGCGCAAAACTGGCATTTCTCTAGTGCCCAAAAAACCTATGGTGAGGTCTTGGTGTGCACCAGAGTTGTTCTCTCGTCCTACATGCACCTGTGCACTAAATACAGTACTCAACCCCCCCCCCTCCCCTCTAACCACCCCGGCCCAATCCAGATAATGCTGATTGAACCTCCCTATTGCTGGCTTTCACTCCTCAACCCTACATGGTGGTGTTTTCACGTGTACTCAACAAATGCACTGTCCTGGTCATGCTTTCACCGTGCGTCTGTGTGGCTTCTGTGTTTTTGTTTATTTGCTCGTGGCTATGTATGCATCTTTTGATAGTTTTTGTTTTAATAATGTATATGTGGCCAGACCTGAAAACTATCAATGGGACCCCAAAAAAATACAACCGGTTTAATCCCGCTACTTAATTATCACACCATATTTTGAGAATAGCATTAACTCTAAACTTAAACTCTAACTCTAACTTTTAGTCCAGTGAATGTGATCTCTTAACTGGCATGCCCTTCTTTAAAAATGTCCTTAACGGTCTCGTCTTTAAAACCTAAAAACGTCAGCCCCTGGAGATTAATCCTAACCGTTTTTCACCGGATTGACCTTTGTGTTACTCACCAAGACGACAAACTCTCTCAACATCTTCATACTTTTGAAATGGTTTTCTTTGCACACTAAACCCCCCCTGCCCCTTCCTCCCTGCCAGGCCACTCAGCCTGCTGGAAAGGTCTCCACTAAAGTGGTGGAGGAGGAGAGGAAGGACGAGTCCCCAGCATCATGGCGGCTGGGTCTGAGGAAGACGGGCAGCTACGGGGCGCTAGCAGAGATCACGGCCACCAAGGAGGCTCAGAGGGAGAAGGACATGACTGGGGTGATGCGCTCGGCCTCGAGCCCTCGCCTCTCCTCCTCTCTGGACAACAAAGACAAAGAAAAGGTCAAAGATAGTATAGAATATGAAAACATAACATGATGTCATTCTTTCCTTCTTTTAGCCTATAATGAGTTCCCATTAACCAGCTTCCTACAGCATGTACGTGAAAAGGAATAAATCATGTGCCTCTTAGGTATGATGCCGTTATGAAATGCTGCACTTTTAAGACTGAGAGTCCATCTTGGATGATTTTAATAATTCCATAGTCGTAGTTTTATTTCTATAGATGTCACAATATTGTGACAGTCCTAGTAGTGATATTTTACAAATCCTCGTGGTCACTAACGTCGGCTCTTTTTTTGTCCCCCCGCCTACAGGAAAAGGATAAAGGAACTCGGCTCGCCTACGTGGCCCCCACCATCCCCAGGAGACTGGCCAGCACTTCAGACATTGACGAGAAGGAAAACAGGTAAAACCCTGGAGCCAAGCTGCTCTGTGCGAACACGCATTGGCACGAGCGGCTCCTGCTGCCCACTGCTATGTGTTTCAGGCGAAAGGCCTCGATGCTCTGCGTGGTGTGTTGACCCTAAGAAACTGCCTTTGATTAGATTGTTCTATTTCATTGACTTCAAAATGACTAAAAAGGGAATATTTCACAGTGGGTAGACTTTATCTATGTCAGTATCTGTTTGGGGAAACCTGAGGTGCTATTGTAGCTTATTCCCCAGGGACTCTACTGCTCTGATACGTAGTGGCTCATACACCCGGCGACGCTGGGATGACGACCTGAAGAACAGCGAAGGAGGCACTTCCACCAACCGAACCCCCAGCTACCAGCGCAGGTCAGCCTCTACTGCGATAAAGTCTCTGCCAAACTTCCATCCTGCTTCATCTGATGGGATGTGTTATTCCATTAGGAGGTTGACTTGCATAGCTTTGGAACTAAAACCACTGTGTAGACGGCATTGATAGTTATTTATCAATCAACTGTACATTTCGCTCAGCTTATGTCATACATCAGATACATGCTTCCCTGCACAGCAGCAGCTGCTGAGAAAGCCAATGCGATCAGCACGCTCTTCTTCATCACTGCCACAGAGTCTGTTGCATGACTATACCTGTCCTGTCAGGTTGCTGTGCCACTGAGTTTGTGACGCATTACTCATTATGACATTTTAACAAGCCTATATACCTGTCTGACTTCCAGATAAGTCAATGTATTAGGGTTGTTCGTGGCACAAAACCTAGACATGGACTTGAGCTGCATTCATGTCATATGGGAAAATACTGCATCCATAGCTTAATTTAAAAAAAAAAACTCTAAATCAACCTGTGTGTTGACTGGACAAGGTCGAGGTCAACAAGGTCAAATCTACAAAAACTTTAATTTGTGACTTCTCCAAACACTGTTTAACTCATGAACAGTTGCTTTGAGTTGTCCAGTCAACATCTAGCCCCATATGACATGACGGCAACAATAGTTTGTCAAAGCTTAATAGTCTTAAATATGTATGTTTCCTATACTTTATCTGTGTGTGTGTGTGTGTGTGTGTGTGCGTCCACCGCTAACGTGCTTCTCTCGCTCCCACCTGCCTGCGAACACGCCAGCACGTCCCATACGCTAGCACTAGGGCGGAGCGGCAGCACGCGGGACGTGCCAGCCAAGTCTTCGTCCACCTCCAGCTTGGACCCTAACACCTGTAATACTAAACCCTGGCAGCCGCCCACCTCCCACTACCAGTCTTACAGCATTTACCGCAGGTACACCAGCCTCCCCCGGGGCACGTCCGTCTCTACACCTACCTGTCCTCTCTGACTGTGTCCCTGCTCTGCTGCTGTGCCTACCATGCGTATTGTGTTGCATTTAATGTCCAAATGAGTGTCTGTAGAGATGGTTGTTTTAACATTCACTACTCTCCTCGGGATGAAGTCTGGTTCAGATTTAAGGTTATCACTTAATCCAAAGTGAAGATTCAACTGTTTTCCAAACCCAGCGAGTAAATGCAGACACTTGTCGTGCTCCATCAAGGAAATTATATTCGGGTTAATTTTTTTTACTGAAACGGCAGTATTTAAAATGTCCTTCTAAATTATTTATTTTGCGACAGCAGATTATATTACAAAATGTACGTCAGGACAGAAGCCCTTTTATTTTCCTCCGCCGTCCACAGATTTCTTTTTCAAAATTTAAGAACTTTTGTACATTTTGTGAGAGGTAAAGTATACACAAGAGCAACGCAAATTATGTCCGAGAGACTTGAGAGAAAATACAATAGAAATCAATGAGGTTTGCTAGAATAAAACATTACAGGTTAATTCATACAATACCTTCACAAAATCCGGAATTTTAATTTTATTTTTTTACTTTTCTTGAAAAAATAATTATTTAAAAAAACAAACAAAAAGCTTGGATGTCAAAATACTTATTCATACAATATACAATACTTGTATGAGGAAAAAATACAAAAAAGTTTTATAAAAAAAGCTTGAATGTGGAAAGAAAACCTACATTTTCATGGAAATTATTATTACTTTTTAAACTTAATTTTCATGAAAAAAGCTTGATTTTGAAAAACATACAAAATGTTCTAATGTAAAAAGCTTGAATGTGAAAAAACCCTTAATTTTCAAAAGTAAGTTGCGGCTCTGTTCGCTCGGACATAAACTCAGTAATAAATGCAGTCTACGTTTCATATGATGCGTAAAATCTATCAGCAGTTACCGTTTCGATGTTTATTTATTTCCCCCTAACCTCATGTAGTCACAATGTTGATATATGATCGTTAATAATCCGAGCATCAACATAGCTGTGTTTGTATCCCACTCCAGCGTATTCATGCTCTGAATATGTCTGACATTTTGTCCTCCAGCGGCTCTTTTGGCAGAAGACACGAGGACTTGGGTTCCTCGACCACCTCCTCGACCACCACCACCTCCTCATCTGTTACCTCGCCCACAGGCCATCGCGGCCTGCTCTCCAGTCTGGGCTCCTCCACCCGCACTGGCTCCACCAGTCTCACCAGCAGGTACAGGACCTGAAAATGAGATATCGAACATCTAGAATACATGGCTTGTAGATATTCCACTAGTTCTGTAACTCTGTTGCTTTTCTCTTAGAGGGTTTATTTCACTTTTACTGAAAAGTTGAAACCCATTTCCTCGGATATGCTATCTTTATTATGAGCTAAAGAGGAACCTGCGGAAGCCCTGAGAGGAAACTTCATAAACTGGATCACCACAATTTGTTTGTACTAAGTCTGATCGAAATTGTTTTCTGCCCTGTGTTTATGAACAGGTGAGGGAAAAAAGTTTTGCCAGGAGATTTCATTTTTTAAATTTTTTAGTCAGGATCAAATGTTTGTTATTTTAATAATCATTTTGGCCACAAGAGGTTGAAGTGAACCACTATCCCCAAAAACATTCAGTTTTTCTTCCAGGTGAGTGTTAATTTCTCCATACACTGTAAATGCAAGGTACATATATTGTGTGTTAGCAAGTTATGTAACATTACTGTCATCTACTATTTCTATTGGCTAGAAATGTATTTTAATCTGCCGTTAGAGAAGACATTAATGCTTTTAGTCTTATTTAGAACGAAACTTCCCATGTGTTTCACAGCTGAAAAGAAATAATTAAGCAACTTAGAAAGATTATCCTGGCAAAAACTGTTCTTAACTCACAGGAGAGAAAGCAATTTAGACACGATTTTAGAAAATAGATCCCCTGAATTTCTTTTTTTCTTCTCTTGGCTCTCAGGGCTTCCGTAGACATCTTCAGAAATGCGAACTGTCAGGCTACACAAGTTACTTCATAAAATGCTTGTGTGTAAACAGGTACTGGTCAGAGGAGAGTGCAGAGAGGGAAAGGGAGAGGGAGAAGGAGTCTGCTGCCGTCATCCCCACTATGAACACTGGCTCTACTACGACCACCACATCTACCACTACCACCGCCATATCTACCACTACCACCACTGGCATTGTCACTGGCTCTGAAAGACGCAGGTAATGCAAACAAACGCACCTTTTTAATCTACAAAAGTCATGCATGTCCTTATATGTAAATAAATAAGTCCATTTATTCAGTGTCTCACATTCTAAAAATATTTTTTTTTACAAAATCTGCACAATCTGGGAAATTGTTAATCTTATAATTATCTTAGATATGTTGCATATGAGGCGTTTTGTTTATGAAGTACAATTTGTAGTTCAGATTTTGTTTAGTTGGGATGTTAATTGCAGTTTTTTTTACCTTCAGCGTCAAATTATTATTATTTTTTTTTTAATCTCTTGGCATTCGTTATAATCGCAAGTGAAAAGTACTTTAAATCTTATCTTGATATACTTGCTGTATTTATTTACCATATTTGTTTATGTGTATTAATGACATTTTCAACATCAGATGAGCTTGATTATTGGAACAAAACATTTACTGTAAGCAGCTTAAAAAAACAAAAATAATATTGGCATTAACCTTTTAAAGCTGCCATCAGTCAAACAGTAATCTGGATGCGCCTCATTTGTTTGAGAACAGGCGTCATCATTAACTCTGTACACACAGTGTGGACGTGAAGTGAGAGTTTCTCTGTGATAGAGAGACAGTGAGTGTGTGTTTGAGTGGGGTCGAGTGCATGTCTTCCTGTTGCAAATGCTGAAAAAAGCCACCTGTCATAGTGGGAGTGTGGCAGCGCTGTTTTCTGAGCCTGGATGCTCCAGCGACTTTTCCTTAAAAGGAAGGTGTGCAGAAGCTGCACATTTTACTCCACGCTGCACTGAATGACCCAGACTTCTGTGTGGCCAACAGAGGCGCACGGAGAGAAAGTGTTAGAATAGCTCACAGTTTATTTCTCTTCCCCACACTGTGCTGCCCGTTGAGCCTTAAACTGTTTACAGCAAAAGGTTAAACGCAAACATGATTCAAACCCTGTTTTACACAGTAACTCAAAGTAGGTTCAAGGGTTATTTTTTAAATCTTAGGAAACTCAAAAACATTTCCAGGAATATCCTGCTTCACATATATCTTCATTACAAGAAAACACTGTTCCACCAACATTTCCTGACATGGATAGCTGCTTCACATTCACACCATTCCACGGATCTACACCTGGAGCAGTATCGTATATCTGCAGTCTTACTCTTGGCAAGTGAAAGCCGACAGCCTGTCGGTCTTTGGCCAATAAGCAGCTCCACTGATGGTGCTCTACGATTAATATCCTCGCTCTGCAGTATTTATTGTGTGAGGGGAGAGTTGCTTTCTCAGTTTCCCAGCTAGTTCACAAATGAAAGCAGTCCATCCTTCTAATCGCAAGCCACCTCGTATAACCTTAAGGCACCATACTACCATGCACAACTATTACCAGACATATTTACCGGGAAAAACGTATCCTGGCCGTTTTCCCCCATCTCAACATTCCTATGCTAGAGCTTAGTATTTTTGCTCTCTGCCAAACTAATGAACCTTGTTGTGTCTCTTGTCTTTGTGTATGTCAGGTCATACCTGACGCCAGTGCGAGACGAGGAGTCGGAGTCCCAGAGGAAAGCTCGCTCCAGACAGGCTCGACAGTCCAGGAGGTCCACCCAGGTTAGTTAGTCTGCATCCCCGCTGATGTGTCGAGACTTAGTGGATCCCTCCATCCAAAAGTCAGAAACGAGGAAGTGTCCCACATCATGTTGGCCTGGCCTTGGTTTACATTTTGTTTTTTATAGCCATGAGTGTTTAAATGAATGTCGTCATCCTGGTTGAAACGGCACTTTTTGTGTACACAAGCAGCACTTAACATCCAGGCATTTTACGAGCTGAAATTTATGACACTAAAAATTAAACATTAGACTGTAGCTCCTACTAGACTGTTGACTTTTTACTGCCGAGCTGCTAGGAGCTTTATGTAAATAATACAATGTATTATTATTATTATTATTATCCAAGCAAATGATTCCAATTGTAAAGATTGTGCATTACTATCTTCTTCCAGGGTGTGACTCTGACTGACCTGCAAGAGGCTGAGAAAACTATCGGCAGGAGTCGTCCCCCAAAGACTCGGGAGGAGGAGAAGGAGGAGAAAGAGAAGCAGGACAAGGAGAAGCAGGAGGAGAAAAAGGAGATGGAGACCAAGGAAGAAGATTACCGATCGAAGTACCGCAGCCTCGAAGAGGTACATCTCTGCTCTGCGCTTTTGTATTAACTTCTACACCTTGAATGTTGACCGCACTGCCCCTCTCACCCGTCTCCTTTCTCCCACATCTCTCCCTACCAGCGCTACCGGCCTTCGTCTTCCTCCTCTACCTCTGCCATTTCCACTGTCAGCACTGCCTCCACCCCGTACTCTAGCACTGCATTGTCCTCCAGTTCCAGCTCCCTCAACAGGCCCAACACCCTGACGGGGATCACTTCCTCCTATAGCCGTTCCTCCAGAGACACGGAAAAAGGTCAGTGGTCCCATCCTAATCCTACAGCAGCTATAGGGCCATTAAAATGCTTCGAGACTGAACTATGCATCTGTTTTAGATTGACTACATAGATGATATTGTTTGCATATGTGAGGGGAAATGTATCATTCTTTGAGACAAATCTGGTTCAGTCTTATTGTTCGGGTTTTTGTTTGTGCACTGGAACAGGTGTGCTAACACTGCTAAAAAGCCAGCTTTGGCTTTAAGTAATTTCAGTTTCAATGTCATGTTAGTTAAGTATCATCCTCTCTGATATAAAGCCATGTTCTCACAGCATTTGGATGCTGCTGGTATCTGTCCCCACAGGTCCACGTTCACATGGGCAAACTGCCACACGCTGATCGGGCATCGAGACAGAGAGAGATTGGGTTGCGTTTAAAATTAAGTCGCTCCTTAACAAATAAATCCCTGAAGCATCGCTGGGAAAATAGAAGGCAGTTTTAATCTGTTCAACTGACGGGAACACTGACCTCTTTGTTCTCCCACAACCTTTTCTTTTTTTTTTGGTCTCTGAACTCGAGCCGAGTCGAGTTGTTGTCCTGATTTTGCCTTCTGAGGTCAAATGATTGCCTCGTTTTAACCTGAAATTCTTCCATTTTTCACTTTGAATTCTTGTTAGAATTACTGTAAGGGCATTCGCTCACTGTTGTCAAAATAATAAAGGTCAAAAGCCGATGATTTCGAGATTTACGAAACAAACTGATGTTATCATCACACTGGCTCATTTTCACTACTTTCATACGCTACCTCTCTTACATGCATGTTGCACAAGACGGCTGGTTGACGAAAATACAAAATGATATTAATGTAGTGCAGAAGTGTTGACTTAAGTTCACACTGGAGCCTTAACATGACAGGGTGTCATCATTTTGTTGGTGTGTGTGTGTGTGTGAAGTTAACCTGCTGTCATTCTTGTCCGACAGAAATGGATAAAAGGGAGGAAGAGAAAGAGGGAGAGGACAAGTCTCAGCCTCGCTCCATACGGGATCGCAGGCGGCCCCGCGAGAAGAGACGCTCCACTGGGGTCTCCTTCTGGACCCAAGAAGTAAGAGACTACAAAATATAATAAAAAAAAGAGTAATCATGGCACTCTTCATGAGGAGCAGCAGTTCATTACACTTTCACAACCCTGAGTGTCCCTCTTTGATCATTTGGATAATAACCTTTTTATCTGTTTTCTTCAATTCCAGGGTGATGACCCTGACCAGCAGTCCGACTCAGAGGAGGGCAGCGTCAAGGGAGAGCCACAGGTAACTCGACACACGCACACACACGATGCAGGAAGTAGATCAATCTGACTTTTAAGCAGGAGCCCTCTCTGACAGCCAAAACCAATCTTGCCCTATTGCGTTTCTTGTGTGGCCTGACCTCCGTTTGATTCTTGCCCTTCTGCATATATTCTCTATCCTCGTCCTTCCTCTTGTCTCATCTCCTTGAAGTCAAGGCCAAGCAAGTCCAGTAGTCTTTGATATTCTCCACTCTGCCCTGTGCAGCTATGATTTCCTTCCCTCCCACTTATCTTTCCTTCTCAACGTCTGCTGCCTTTGAATTTTTATTGTTCCTCCTCCCTTTCCATCTTCTGGTGATTGTCTGGTTGCCGGGGTGACCTTGCAAACCAAAAGTGGTCCCGGCCATAGATCAGTGGGTTTTTGAAAACATTCAGACTCACAAAGGAAAGGAAGTCGGGGTCACTGTGGTCAAAGCACACACGCGAACGAGATGGCGGAGAGTTATTTTTTTCCCGATTTTTGGAGATGAAATTTAAGAGGAAGGAAAACCCTTTTCAACCCGCAGTTTTTAGTTTTTTTTTTTTTGTGCTCTTTTGTGTGCATGAAGTCACTGTAGATGAGAATTTCAACCAAAACTATAAATAACCTTTTGAATCCAATGAAATGTGTTCATACTATCCGTGGAAGACGCAGCATGGGGCAGAAAGGGCAGTGTTGTGAAAATATCGCTGGCTGGTGAACATCCTGTTTAAATGGGAGTGTTTTTAAAAAAATAGCGTTGTCGTTCACTTGAGTACAATCTGCAGGGATGCAGCTTCGGCCGTCACTTTCAGCTGGACAGTAGAAAGGGTGGAGCAGCAGCGGAGCACTAAATAGGAAACAAGCGATTATCTCTAGATTGGAAAGCGTACAGGAAAGGATGTTCAGTCTCTTCCTTTCCTGCCTGCCTCTGACAGTTAAAGCACCACGTTGTTAAAAGAGTTTAAGTATTGAACCTTTTTTATTAGATAAGTTATAAAACTATGACTACCGGTACATAAAAGAAGGCCGTTGCTTTGTTGTTCATGAGTCGTGATTCACCTGTGCATCACATCTCTGGTCGCATCGACTGGAGCCAAACTCGCTGTTTATCCGATCGGTCGAATGGCATAATGATCAGTTTCCTTGAAGGCTTCCGGGCTTCTTGGCTCAGAACGTAGCATTGTTGTGTCGCCGCCCTCGGTCCGCCTCAGGAAGCTGACTGCAATTTTTTTTTTAAATAGCTGGAAGCCCGACCCTCCCTATCTGATGCCTGGCCCCGTTCTCAGGGCCGCTGCTGTGGCACTGCACAAGCACAGCAGGCCTGGAGACGCTTCGAGGCCTCGAGGCACTTTGATGGCACGGCAGCTGCTTAGGAATAACTCTGCATGTATTTGTATTTAGTGTAGGAGTGTGTGTCTGTGTGTGTAGGAGGCAGATTGCAAAGGAGTAAAGTTCAGATGCTGATCCAGAGAGAAGCTGTAGATTTTTGAAAGTGAATGTTTATTTTAAAATGAACAACATGTCCCGTTTCATCCTTCTGTTGCGCTTTTGTTTTGACATTTATAAGAGGACAATGACCACTTGTCTGCGTTCAGTTTCATTTAGTGCTTTTTTTCTCTTTATCGACATTAACGTACACTTTCGTTTTTGCTTTCTTACAGAGTGACAGATTGTCCAGGTATGTTTTACCCCCTTTCACATTATTACACTTTCTTATCGTTAGCCTTTGTGTCTAAACAACTCCGCTTTAAACGCCTGTTATTACTCTTGTAGGAATGAGAGCAGCACTTCATCCTTAGATCGCAATGACATTCTTTTTAGCCGTGGCTATGGAGAGAGTCGGAGGACATACTCGAGCCGCCTGGATAGAGACGACACCACTGACTATAAGAAGGTATGTACTGTATGTAAAACACTCACTCTGCTTCAGCTCCGTTGGATTCCTGGTTTAATTCCCAGGGACATCTGTGATGCAGTATATACATTACACATGAAAGAATCTATTTGAAAGACCGTGATGCCAATCAAAAGTTACGACCTGCAGCAAAATGTGTTTTTATGTTCATGTCGCTGGTTGATATTGCTTCCTGAGGCCTAGGCCCAAATAACACATCATGGAGTCTAATTCATGATTCATTTGACAGCAAAAGTACAGGCCAAACGGTAGAAAGTACCAAGGGATAGAAAATATTTAAGGGACAAAACGTATTTCTCCTCTTGCCCGTCGCACTATTTATCAAATTAGTTTTTGGTGCGAGGAGCCGAGTGTTGGAGATATCGGCCGCGGAGACGTCTCCCTTCTCCCCAATATAATGGAACGAGACGGCGCTCGGCTTGTGGTGCTCAAAGCGCCAGAAATAATAAGTTTCTTCCGTTCCATTACGATCAAAAGAAGGCAGACGTCTCCAACACTCGCCACCTCGCACCAAAAACAATCTAGATTGATAAATAGCACTACAGGTAGGAAGAGAAATGTATTCTTCATTTTAGGGTGAACTGTCCCTTTTTAAATACTATGGGGGCAGAGCAATTTATGTAAGACTTTTTCACAAAAATGTATGAAAAATTGCAATTTTTTTTTTTATATTTGGTTGTTTCACCTGTTGACTTGGATCCGTTCGTCCCTCCCTTCAGCTCTACGAGCAGATCTTAGCTGAGAACGAGAAGTTGAAGGCCCAGTTACGTGACACAGACCTGGAGCTGGCAGACTTGAAGCTACAACTAGAGAAGGCCACACAGGTACGCTGAGCTCACACTGCTCCAGCTGATCAGCATCGATCAGACCATCCCTGACCACTGATGACTTTTTATTTTTCCTCACCGCAGAGGCAGGAACGCTATGCCGACCGATCACAGCTTGAGATGGAGAAAAGGGTAAAGACAGAACTAGTTCAATACCACGGCTCTAAAACAAATGTCCTTTCACCATGAACTTTACTCAAAAGATGTTTTAACCTCTGTGTCTTAAGTTTATCCCAAACTAAATGTAGAACTCAGAAGTCCTTCTGTTATTTCTCTTTGCTAAATCCGACCTGCTTTAAACATGTTGGTAACACCACCAATGGGTTTATGTCTGAAGGTAACAAGCAGGCCCCAATTTCATCTGGGTGGTGGTATGATCTTAACCTGACTTTTTGTATCAGTCTACTCTCTGCTGCTGGCTGTCGTGTCACACAAGTAGTCGGGGGTCAAAGGGACTTCCTCCCGCCTCTCCACCCAGAACACTGCCACCTTCTCTCTCACCTGTTTTTAAAACGTGTGTGTGCGTGTGTTTAGAAAACTGTTAAATTGCTGTTGAAAGAACATGTGCATGTGTGTTATCATGTTTTTTTTTTCACTCGTTCAGTAATAATGCTGGCATCTTCAGTTGCAGCTGCGTAGCCATGACACCCTAACCCCCTAGATTTGTAAAAATTCAGCCATTATTTTCAAGCCATATTTAATATAATCCTTCATTTGCCTGCACATTATTTTACAATACAAGAATGTCCTTTCTTTGTTGTTCAAAAAAGGACATTCTGACCCCCCCCCCGTCCATGAGTCATTAACTTACCATCCAACACAACCTCGAAACATCTCCGTCCCCTATTTCTTGACTCATCCCTGCCTTTGGATATCCTTGCATATAAATGATTTATACATTACTGAATATGTAAGTCTGAACTGGCTGTTGCTTGCAGATTCCTCCACAAGACATGCGTGTGTTCAAGTGTGTGCTATCGCTACACCCTCACCATCTTCCACACCTTATCTCATGCAGTGTGTAGAGCCTGTGTGCTTTCTGCTCATTGTCTCTTGTGAAACGAGTCCTGAGCTAACCTGCTTTCTTTCCGCCCCCGCAGGAAAGAAGAGCTCTAGAAAGGAAGATTTCTGAGATGGAGGAGGAACTTAAGGTACCACCACACACAGTCACACTCTTGCATTAGATGTTTCTGTTCATGTACAGTGTTTTTTTTTTTTTAAAGAAGAGTTCCATTAATGGAGTCCAGATCCCAGCTAGTGTGTAGGTGGTACTTGTGAGATCCAACATAGTACTAACGGCTTCAGTCTGAGTGTCACTTTATATGTAAATCTGGGTCAGTCACGTTTTCTTGTTTTAATAGGAGTGATGAGTCATCTCAAATGCCATGATGCTTAAAGGATAATATGGTCTTACTTTCATGGATTTGCTATTACTTCTATCTGTTATGACTGGACTCACTAAATCATTTAGGCTCTGGGAAGACAGCTGGTGAACGAGCCCACAGATTCTTTTACATCCCTTTATTCCGCTTTCCCAGAACTCAGCAATTAACATCTGAATTACAGTATTATTATTATTATTATTATTATTACACCTATAGGAATGATGATGACTTTTGGTTTTATGCTTTTAGCACATTTGGGGGGGATTTTGGAAGTTCAACCTCAGCTCTTATAATAAGTCTATAATAAACTGTGTAGATTCAGCTCCTCCGACTCTTAAGGACAAAAACATCATTAAAACCACAGTTTTCGACCCCACAGCCATTACAGCATAACATCCTGCATTCTATTATATCAGGCTTTTAATCCAGAGCTCTGGCTTCAAAATTGTAGTTTTTACTATTTTCCGGCAGATGGATGTTCTCATGTTTGCCAAATGGGGCAATTACATGCTACTCTCCTGCTTTCCTGCACACACAAAAAACTAAAATGTTGCCGGCAATGATTGACGTATCCCAGACTGTGAAAAAACAAAAAATCCACAAAAATCTGAAAATGTATGCATGCATAAATATTTAGTAGTTATGGTCAGTGCTAATGCTAATGTGAACTCATTGAATGTGGAAATGTATAATATTTCTTTGGCAGTTTTTGACAGACGGGCGCTTTTGTCCTCGCGTCAGAGCAACTTTAAATGCAGAACAAATATGATGTGGTTGCTAAGGAAAATATAGCTGCCATAGTCATTGAATACATTATTTGGTTTTGGTTAAGTTTTCAATTAAAAAATACCTGCCCAACAGGTACCTCACCTCTGTCCCCATGTTGGACTATATATCTAAATGTGAATCTCTTATTCTGCTCAGGTCACATCTCAGGTCAGCTGTTGTAATCCACGTTGGCATAACATTTAAACTCTTCTATCGACGCGGCTAATTAAATGTTCCTTTTCTTGAAAACTGATGCTTAGAAGAGAGAGAGAGGGAACAAAATCCATTAAATCCTAGTAAGCAAGTGTTGTTCCCATCGCTGTGATAACGAAGTGTGTTTATTTTTAGGCAGCCTGCTGATCGTATCAGTGTCACTTTTCCATTCGATCTACAAGCATCACGCTGGAGCGGAAAGCTCTTTATCATTCCTTCGGTTTCCAAAATCTGTCCCCATTTTCTAACAATCTTCCTTTTCTGTTTTCCCTCTCTCCTTCTCTCGGCCCCTCTTCTCTATTAATTTATATTGTCCTGTCTTTCATTAAACCTTTCTCTCCTAATTTGTTTCTTAAAACTCACTCCTCCTTTTTCTCTGTCTTGCTCTCTCTCTGTCTTGCTCTCTCTGTCTTGCTCTCTTGCTCTCTCTCTCTCTCTCCCTCTCTCTCTTTGTTTTCCTGTGGTTGTTGTTGTCCCCCCCCCCCCCCCCCCCCCCCTGCAGAACCTCCCCCAGGTAAAGCAGGTTCAGGCCCTGCGGCAGGTTAAGGAGCGGCTGCAGGCTGAGAACCGGGCCCTGTCCCGCGTGTTGGCAAAGCTCTCGCAGTCCGCCTGCAGCCAGCTGCCCAGCGTCGACCTCTAAGCCACGTCCGTCTGTCCACCACCATCTCCTCCTCCTCTTCTCCTCCTCCTTCTTCTTCCTCACCTCCCTCTTCCCAACCCCATTCTTCTCATGCTCCATTCGTGCTCTGCCCACACCCATAGACAGGCAGGTGCCCAGCCGCCCAACCAGCACTGGTTTTGTAAACCTCCCCTTTCCGCCCTCCTCTGCCTCCCCAGAGCTTTTGGTTTTCAGATTGGGGAGGGTGTCTTTTTTTATTTTGTTTTGGTTTTTAGTTCTTACAACGGGACACTCTCCTTTTACAGTACACGACTGGCAAGTGATTTCCACACATTTCAGCTTGTGAAAACATCGTAAATATGTCAAACTGTTTATAACGAGTGGAGAAAAAGCTCAGGTGAGTATCATTTAAAGCTGGGGGAGGCAGTTTTCTTAAACGCCAGAGCTCTCTGTCCTCAGCCCCTCCCACCAGACGAGCATTTTGTACACTAACCTGTACGAGTGCTCGTCTTAAATTTCACACATCATCCCAATCGTGACTGTGATCCAGCTGCCGTCATATAGCGGCAAACGTCTCGTCCTGTGCAGCCCTGTGAGAAGACGTGCTGAGAGTCCAGGCTCTAGCTATCTACAATATCGGCGAATCGTTTCAGAGATGGAGAGAAAATGTCGCTAATAGTTTAGCCTTCTGCTATTGGCAACATCTTCTCTCCATCTCTGAGACGGTTCGCTAATACACATGTTTTATTGCGTTTTATTTTTAGCCTCTTTTTGAGAAGTCCCTCTTCCTGCCAATAGGAACGTCCTCTCTCTGAAGTGACCTGTGATTGTCCTAAGTCCCGTCACGAGCTGGACTTTTATAAAGCCTGAAAACGGAGCGAAGAGGAGCAGAAGTGTAGTTTTCTCTCACACTACTTGGATTACCATATGCTGAAATCTTATTACGGATTATTTTGCCCAACGATGCCCCATTTTAAAAACTGTCTACCTCAGCTTTAAGGCCGACAGGCGTCTGAATTTACTCCAAAGATTAATTATTAACTAACGCGTCAAGTACTGTAGAGGAAAGTGTCCTCTTAGTTTCTACTTGTGATGCTTCCATCAGAGGAAGCTCAGTTCTTCAGTTTGGCTTGTTCTGGCTTCTTTGCATGAAGTGGCTTCCTTTTTTTTTTTGGCATCAACTTTTTTGGCCCAAATCCTCAGGGACTGAGACTTTATTTTCTTTCCCCCTCTTTACTCCCCACAATTTGAATTTGACAGATGACATCAACACACGTTAAAGTCGGCCACATCGTGCCCGATCAATATCGAGTGTGAAGTGCGAACATTTACACCAGTAGTTGATCGTCATCTGTAGTCGAAGAGTTTGTTTTGAAGGGGTCTGTGTTGTAGAACATGATTTTCTACCTGAAGTTCTCACCACCACAGCATCTGTACATTTGCTTTAAAGAAGAGTCAAACACCAGTTTACATGGTAATATCTGTAAATATCTGGTAGAATTATCCACAAAAATGTGCTTTTATTGGAGATATTTTAGTGTTTTAGTACCGGCAATCTGGCAAACTTAATTTCAAGTCCACCAAATCAAATTTGTTACATTTATTCCAGGATTCAGATACAAAAAAAGCTCTATCATGGCTCACTTTATACATCCAAACAGAGGGTGTTGTCTATGTTGTCTTAATGGAGCATTACTTTGGATACTATGGAACCCGGCAAGTGTCATGAGGGAGAAAAAAAAAGCTTTCTGCTCTTGAATTCTTGAAGTCATACTCTACCGTGCAGAGCAATCAAATGTTGTTCTTGACCTTTCACGTGACAGAGCGTTGGAGAGAGTGCCGGTGTTGTCAGTTTGTCGTGTCCGAAAGCTTTTTATCTGAAAGCGTTTTAATGTCATGGCTGAATATTTAGCAGATTGCCACAATGTGGAGGTGACGCAAGATTACAGAGCGACACATTCCTGAGCGACACGAACAGACCGGAGCAAGCAAAAAAGTAAAAAAAATTATTAAAAAACATTAGTCCGACACGTATTAATCTGAGCCGGTCGGTGACAAAAGCACGCACTTTTACTGGACTTTTATTATTTATTCATTTATTTATTATTATTATTATTGCAGCCCGTTTTAGAGGCAGACAGCTGTAGTGCTCTTGCACAATACTGGACCAATTTCAAAAAAGAGTCTCGAGTCACTTGAGACACAAAACCGTGGGAAAGATTCAGATTCCAGATTGAGAAAGTAACACTTTGAAGTCCTGCTCGTAACGTGACAGTGTTTTTCAAGAGCATCATTTCCTTATTTGCAAAAATCTAAATGAGTTTCTCCTGACACCTGCCGGGCTGTGTAGGATACCAGTCAATGATCCCAAAAAAAAAGATAAAAAAGTAACTTTCTTTTTGTCTCTGCTGTGTATATATATTTTTGTGGCTGCCGGTGAGCAGCCGTTCAGATTCTGCATGGCTTTCTCAGGATCTTTGGCCTGTGGTGTGCCCGCTTTACTTCTCTCTCTCTTTTGACTTGGAACAAAGAAGTAAATTCTTTTTTTTTTTTTCTTTCTTTGAAGGAGAAAACTAAACATGAGAGATGCTGTGTGACTCCAAAGATTGCTTTACACAGGCTGCAATTAACAGTTTGTAAAACTGGTTTAACACCACGTGTATGTGTCGAGACTCGTCTAAGCCGTCTCTCTCTCTGTGTCTCTTCCTCCCCTCCCTGTTTCCTTTTTATTCCCTTTCAGATGCTCCCAGACTTGAAAGCAGACAACCAGAGACTAAAGGACGAGAACGGAGCACTCATTCGAGTCATTAGCAAGCTTTCCAAGTAGAACAGACCCCCCCCCCTCCCCCGCCCCGTCTTCTGCACCCCCTTGTCCCCCATGGCAGTGACTAATGGAATTGCACATTTAGATATTAATTGCTACAGACATCAGAGACAAGACTCCTTTTTTTTTTTTTTTTTTCTTTCTTTTATCTCCTCTTAGCTCTTTATCTCCCTTTTTGCTCCACCACCACCACCGCAGCATCCATCCATCCATCCATCTACTGCCCCTGCGCCACCTCCTCGACTATCACCCACTTGATTGTGTGGCTGCTGTCGATAGAACCACTGAGTTTACAGAGCAAAAGGAGAAAGAGTTGTGTGCTCAGCATGTGAAAGCATTGTGGGCGGGGAAGCCTGAAAACTATTTAACCAATAAGCCTTAGTTGTACATAAAGACAAAAAGAAAAAAACACTTGCCTCTCTCTCTCTCTCTCCCTCTCTCTCTCTCTCTCTCTCTCTGTCTCTCTCTCCCTCTCTCTCTCTCTCTCTCTCTCTCTCTCCCCCACCCCCACTGAAGAACAGATATTATCCAACACCTGATTTTATTTGTGCCACAATCTCTCTGATGTAATTTTCTTTTTTTGTGTTTCCTCTCTCTGTGTGCTGTGCAGTTTCCTCCCTCTTTAACCCCCTCAAAGTGCTACTTCTGCCCCATATCGGCTCCTTGTGGCCCCTAATCCCCCACCCCCCCTCCCAAACACAGATCACCAATGCACACACACACTCGCGCCCCCCCACCCCCCATTTTTGTTACCTCTGCGTGTCTTCCTCCAAGAGGGAAAAATGTTGAATTCTCGCTTTAGCGAAACGAGGCGGACCTGGTGGAATTTAAGCTTTCACTGTATGTGCAATATGCATTTCTTTTTTCTTTTTTTTTTTTACGCTTTAATGATGAGTCCATCACAAGTAGGGTTTTTCACTCTTCCACCGCTTCCATCGCTCACCTTCCTCCTCTTTTTTGTTTTTTTTGTTTTAAGTTTGTAGTGTAGTCAGTTTATACTCTGTATTTCTCACTTTGTTTTAGCAGGTACTGAGTGATGCTGTATATACCTGTATGTATTTGTTTGAGACCAGCACATGGCATGCATTTATGGTTCCCGTCTGTTACTATTAAAAGTATACAAATTCCAGAGGACAAAAAGGTGTGTTTTAATTATTTTTTCTTTTCTAGTCTAAAGACATTGGATACAGTACAGTAGAGCCTCTCTTACACAGGACGACTGGCAGTGTTCAGTGATGTTTTTTAATTTTATTTTTTTTTTTCCAGTTTAAAATAAGTGTTCACATAAATTGTGAGATTAAAACAAATAATCGCTTCACTACATTTCACTTTCATTGTATTCAGTATCTTGGAAGAGTACTGTTCATTTTGTTTCCTCTTTTTTTTTTTTTTTTTTTTTTTTTTAAAGTTTTATTTTTTTTACCAAAGGTTTTTTCCAAAAAAAAAAAAAAAAAGAATATCTTGGGTATCGCTAACTCAGTCCTTTTTACAAATGTCTACATGCACTGTCAATGCCATGTGAGGAGTCTTTATGTCAGGTTAAAGCAAATCGCCACCATCAAATATTCCATGCATCTGAAAACATTTTATGCATTTCAGTGGCCTTTTAAGGATATTTTAGTAAAAGAAGTTTAAAGAAAAAAAAAAGAAAGTCAGTGCAGATGGACTGATGACCATCTCTGGTTTAGACTTTTTTTTTTTTTTTTTTTTTTTTTTCTTATTTCTTTTCCCGTCATCTTGTAAAATAGGTGTGTGGCTTAATACATGCAAGCTGTGCTGTGACTACCAACCACTGAAGAGTTCATTAAAAATAAACTTGTACATTGTAAAGTTCCCACGTCTGATTATTTAATTATTTAAATGTATTTCTTTTTACAACCATCTACACTGAATCCATTTGATATATGTATAAATGGCTCTTAAAGGGTTTGGTCACGCAATTTTTCAAGAAAAACCCCTTTAGTGGTGAAATATATAATATATAAATATGTTTTGGGTGTATTTTAGAGTCTGCTTGAGTCTTATCTTGTTTTGAATTGTTAAAATGTGCCTTTTTTTAGGTTTTATTTCTAGGATTAAATCTTAAATTGTATTAGTGTTTATTCAGGATTTTATAATCACATTTCAGTTTAATATTGAATTAGTGGCATATCTTGTGTCCGTCTTTCTGTTTGTCACTAACTCCTTGTTTTTGCTCCCTTTCTGCCAGGACACTTCTCGTGATTAGGCTTTATAAATATTAAATGAAATGAGAAATGTACATTAATCAACGGCAACATCTCGTCACAGAAACAATGTGCTTGAATTTTATTGTTTTGGTAAAAAGTAGTTCCAATTGAGGCTGAATACTTTGATGTCTGTGGATTGTCTTCATTGTATTGAGGCAGATAACTCAAGAATCTCAGCATATAAAATCAAAACGAGACGAGTGGTGAAATAGATTAATTTGGGTGAACTGACCCTTTATTGTTATAATAAGCTTATAAGCAGTCATGTATGTCAATGATGTTAAAGGCCGTGTTATTCCCAGTACCTGAGGTTGGAGTAGAGCCACGTCACTGTTGCTACACCATCCTACCAGCAGATGGCGCACAGCTTTGCAGACTTCACATTATTTCACTAGAGTGGAGGGATTTCTTTTACCTAGTGAGTTTGCAGTTCTGGATATGTATGGATGTAACCCTGGATACAGGAAACACTTGCATCCATATACATTAGACCTGAGATATGAGTCATATCCAGCAGCTGCACATGTTTGGACAGGTCGTTCCAAAGCCGAAGGAACCTCATGGCAGCTTTTTAAACTTGAGCCTGGACTTTGGAACCACCAGAAAGGTCAATATTTGAGCTCTGGGCCAGACAAACCAGTACAATCTTAAATGTGGAGAGTTGTCTGTTATAACCAGTAAGAAGCCTCGCTGCTCGTTCAATATTAAAATGCTGACTGGTCTGTTTTTAAACTCGTGAATCTGCTCCCACCACTTGTCACTTTGCAAACAAATAAGCATGCGAGCGTTTGCTGACTGAGTAAGACGCGTTCTTCTTTGTCCGCTCTAGTTTCTGCATGCGTCTTCAATCCCTGGGTGTGACCTGCTCTTCAGGTCTTTTACATTAAGCTTTGGGGATGAGCTCAGAGTCAAACCGTGTCTCGCTTTTCAGTTTTTTTTGGTTTTTTTTGGGAAGTCTGGTGTGTGTCTTAAATGTGAAATGGACATGCTTCATCAACCAGAATGTCTTCATCGGGACCTTGACAGGAGGAAGAAAAAAGAAACACAAAAACTTTTAGACACGTTCCTAAAAACACACATTCCACAAAAGTGACACGATGATTGTAGTAAGAAATGGTTTGAGTTAAAGCTGCTCTGCCGTGTTGCTGGCTCAAAGTCAAAGAGGACAGCATAAATCAGCTCAGTTTCCCACGTGATGTGTCGGTAAACGTATAGAAAACTCGGGTTTAAGTGTCACAGAAATGTGACCAGTAATAAGTCTCGGCAGGAGAAAACAGTCATGACTGCTGGCTGGTCTCTTGGATTCCTGACAGCAGCTCCACCGTGACATGACGTGCTGCGCTTTTCTCGGTTGGAAATCATCCATAAAGAAGGAATTAGATCTTGGCAACTGCTGTCACACACAGAGACACTCACACTCGTCTTCTCCTACTCATTTTATTTCCACCGCGGCATAATCTGCCTCTCTTCTCTACCGTAAAGTGCAGCAAGCCAAACGACCCCAACACATATGACTTAAACACGCTTGGATGAGCAAAAACAAATCAAAATAAAAACCCTCAGTGCCGAGGACAAACGATGACAAATCGTGGCGTACCGATGAAGTGACAGCTCCAGTCTGCCACTGAAACAAAGACAAACACACTGTTAGAAAAGAGAGATTCAGAAAGGGGGGGTCGGTGAGGAAGCATCTAGGAAAGAGGAGACGACTCTTTCTCTTTGACTGCTGTCGGCTGCATTTATAGGAAACATCCTGCACTGTATCGCATCCTGGGAGCAGAGGTCAAATAACTGAACAAATTGCTTTTCTCCCTTTTTTTTAAAAAAAATTGTTTTTATTAAAGTGTCTTTTAGTTTTTTGACTTTTTGGTTGAGGAAAAACAAACAAGTGGAGGGACGTCGCCATGGGTTGTGTGCGTTTACAATGAGAATTATGGTAATTGTCTGCACACGGAGGGCGGCCATGCAAAGAGATCCGTCAACCTTGACGAGTCACGTCGTCCTACAGTCAAAACCCCTCATCTGAATGTAAACTAGCTTATAAAAACGTTCCTCCCACTATCACTGCCAAATGAATTGACAGGGTTTCCTTTAATGTAGCTGCTAACACTACACAACAAGTATATTATTATACTAAGATTTCCCGCTGTTAAAGGTTTGTTCACATCACGATTGCTTTGTAAACACGGCAGTAAAATAAGCCTATATTCTCACTTATGAGTTGAGTAGCACAAAAATGCAGATTTATCTATTATTGTATTTACAAATTTAGCTCAAATTTATATGGCCATCAAATTTACCCAGAGAGGGAACCAGAGGAGGAACCAGAGGGGGAACCAGAGAGGGACCTGAGGGGAACCAGAGAGAGAGGGAACCAGAGA
>CALSBV010010187.1:4811087-4821559 GCA_943590825.1 Bovichtus diacanthus
TGTGTGTGTGTGTGTGTGTGTGTGTGTGTGTGTGGGTGGGTGGTTTGACACTGGTTTAATGAAATGAGAACTAATGTGTTTGTTTTTGTTGCGTCTCCAACAAGCGCAACCTCAGATTTGTGGGAAATTAAACTTGGTATCTTGGGAACCCCCCCACAGTAATGTCTGAATATACAGTAGATTACCCACATATTTACTCTTTCGCCACATTAGTCCATACCTTAAAGTACAAAGCCTCTTTTTTTGTTTTAATAGCTTTCTGAAGTTGTATATTGGTGCAGTTTATCAGGTACAGTCTCTATACTCCCTAAAAAAACATATGAAATTAGCCGTGACACCTTTTTGTCACACACCGAATCATGAATTTTGTGACTCCTGAATCCTCACAATTGATTGTTTATTTGATATCAATACGATCTCAATTCTCAGCTGTGCAAAAAGAATGCAAGAATGTTAATTTGCATGTGGTGGAGCATTTTTTTCTTGCTGTTCGAACCTTCTCCAAACAAGGTCACATCATTACAATAAATACCACAGGGAATTTATTATGGACTTAGGTAAGCATGGAGCTATTTAGGCGTTTCCCTTCTTTTCACTTGTTAGTTGAACAACAGGAATGCTAAACTCTTTAATTAAAACACGTGTTTCTCAAAGTGAAGTTTCCCAAGCCAGAAGCAGCAGTTCCCAAGAACATTTTGTTTGGTTGACTTACTGGAGTAAATGCTGAATTGTTTTACGAGGGCCACTGTCACTGCAACTGTTTCTAAGGGGTGACTAATGGAAATAAAAGTCCCAGTTGAGCTGTTCTGTGAAATTTAAGGCAATTCCAAAGTGAGCAGGAAAGAGGGAAAGAAAGAGGAACCGTTGTCTGCTCCTGCGATGAAGTCTTTTCCGGCTCGCCCCCTTTTCCATACAGATACCTGGGGGTCTCTCAGCACCTCATAAAACACGCAGCACCCTTGTAATGGGCCGTGGCACGTGGTTTTGTTCAGTTTGTAAGAATGTTACGTAAACTTCAGTTCCCATTAAAGGGACCCCTGACGAGGTGAGTGTTCATTGTGCTGTCAGATGGCATCAGATCACTGGATTAGAGCTAAAGAAGCTGTGAGAAAGATATATTAGTCTGTCCACTAGCTAGTCAGCCACAAGTGAAACAACTCACGACCTCACTTTGTCGTTTTCTGAAGCTCTGTACTTTATTTGTACTCATCAACATGTGTCTGTAACACAGAATATCAAAAACAGTTCAGTTTTTCTATTTGAACTTAAATCAGGAGTGTTCATAAAACACCCGAAGCTGCGGTTTGTCTGTTGACACCAAGGAAATTAGAATTTAAAAATCCACACTATCTTAAACATGATCTGAAGCAACTGTGACTGAATTGATTTCAGGAGCAGACAAAGACCGACACTACTGTGCAAAACCTTCTCTGATTGTAATCTGCCTCGGTATCACAGGAAATGTCTTCAAAGTCAGAACTTCTGTATCGCAGCAAAACTTTCTTTTTGATGTTGACTGTTTGAGTCCAAAGTCCCTTTTTTTATCGCGGTCGCTGCTCTTTAGTTATGGCTGTTCAGGAACTTTTCGAAAACAGACTGGAGATTATTACTGAAGAACAACATACCCCCTGCACGGCATGCGAAGGAATGCACAGTCATGCAAAACCTGCACCGCCTCGGAGCTCTGACGTCGCATGCACACATCTCGTGAAGAAGCGAGAGCGAGCCTGCCTGTATCGCCTGCAGGGCAGACTCACTCTCTCCACTCTCCTCCCGTAATACAGCAATTATGAGCTCTCAGATCTCAGGGTGCTTTGTCCCAAAACTCTGGTCAACTGAGGGTAATATAGTCAACTTCAGCATGGACGACCACTGACACTGTGCTGTCAGCGAAGGCAGTTTCTTAGCCAAAAAGCATCAGGACTCTGCGTGTTTCATTACTCGCCTCCCTGCTACTGCTTGAGTGACACATTTGCTGTCTTAATCTGCCAAGTGTGTTCACATCCAGGACTTTCAAGTTTGGCATCAATGAACCACATCAAAGTTGGTGTCAACTTGAAGTTCTAAAATAAGCCCATATATGGAGCACAAATGACAGATCCAGTGGAATTTGCATCAGTTAGATTTTGTAAAGAAGTCCTGACTAAACTGGTTAAACCCAGTGTGCTTCATAAGCCATGTAAATATTTAACCAAATCCACTTTGACTGTTGTCTCTGCAGGCGCAAAACAATGTCAGAGTGAATTGTCTCGTCCTCGTCTGACCCTGGATTCAGGCCATTGTTTTGGCGTTAAAGTTGGAGTTAAACCATCTTCACTCAGAAAGTTGACACCTTTTTTTTTTTTTTGTTTAAGTTAATTTACTCATTTTTCAGAGCCTCCAACATTATTCCCCTTTTCTCGTATTTTTCCTCCCTGTTTCCAGCATTCACGCTGAGAACCTTAACACAATCTGGTGTGTTGCAGTTTATAGAAATTTACTGTTGGGATTTAAATCCTAATAGTTTATTGAGGCATGCGGAGATAAGCGATAATCGCTTTCATGCTTCCGCTTTTTCGAAATCAGTCTCCCCCCGTCGTGCGGTTGTTGGGTAACTTTCTCTACTCCGCTGCGTCTTGTAAATTTAACAGCACGCAGACACACACGGTGGTAAGCAAGAGCGTCGTGGATTAGAGGAGTAGGCGAGTGTATGTTGTGATTTTGTGCGTCTGTAATGTGTAACCTTTTTGTCGGACATTCCTGTGTGCTTGCTGACCACTGTGGGGAATTTGTGAGTCAGCCCTAATCAGGCCACTCTGCATGATAAGGCATTTTGGAGCCCGTCTGTTTGTATTCATTAAAGTGGAATTACTTAGAGAGCCCAGTCTCCATTTCCCCACTCTGTTCTATTTTAAAGACTGGAGCAAGACTTTGGGACTTTTAAAGTAAAGTAACTTCATATTCCTCTTATAAATGACATGAAAGAGAAATGAGAACGTTTGGTGACTGACGGCTGACGTCTACTTGTGCTACTAATTATACAAGTATATAATTATTAAGAGGCTTTCAAAGCAACTAATCTTGGGAAATAAAGAATACATTCAGCATGCCTTTTATCCTGTTATTTCCCCTTCTGGCCACTGTAGCCGCTGTCCAGGAAAAGTTATGTTGTCTCGCTTTAAGAATTAAGTTCAGTAACAATACAACAATGTTAAACATAAAGTGAAAAGTATTAAACTGGTAAGTCTTAGCAGTCTTAATTAACCTTTTATTTATAGAACATTTTTCAAAACAATGTTACAAAAAGCCATACAGCAATTAAAGAAAACAATTAAAAAAATGTTTTTATCAAAAATAATCACATTTAGTGATTATTTTATATAGATGCTTTTATCTCAAGCAATGCATCATCTAAAACTGAGATAAAAATACAGTATTTACTTTTGAAATGCAGTGGAGCAGAAGTGTAAAGTTGCATCATGAGAAAATACTTAGCTACCAGTACATGGAAACTGCATTTAGGTAATATTGACTTTGTCACTTTCCTATTTTGTTTTTCTGTATTGAAAATCAAAAGTGAAACGGGTGAAATTCTCCCTTTGTCATAAGTTGTATAAAAATGGGAGCACTGGCATCTCTTTACGTTTTTATATTACTCTCAATTATAGCATCATACGAATACTACTCATATTTAATGTCAGTTAGATGTTGATTTTTGCCAGCTGGCACTTTAGTTGTGCAAGCGGGTAAAAAACAGACGCACAATAAACAGAGAAACCTTAATCATCAAATGTCCACCATGCCAAAAGTACAATGTTTAGCAAGACCGCATGCCAGAGCAACACCTGTTGCAGAAATGGGAAAATATGATTTACATTATAAATGAGATTATTTTCTTATACAATCCTCAATTGTATCCTCAAGTCAAAGCAAACTTTGACCCCAATAATTAAAATGTAGTAATTGAGCCCCACTTCTACTGAATGTCCAATATGTAAGTTATCACTTAACATTTAACACATTTTGAACATTAGTTATAATCAATTAGTCAAAACCAGTGATGTCTGGGATTTCAAATCTGCCGCAGCGACAGTCCTCTGCTCACTCACCGTTTTATTGCGTGAGAGACAATAAGCCTCAGTTATATTTGTATGAGTGAACGCACAACAACAGGCTGATTTTGTCTGCAGTTTCACGCCCTGCGTCTTGTGTTATGTCACCATGGATCTCGTTCAAACGTTTTTTTCTCCTGATAAGCATCACTGTTATCAGACAAGCTGGTTTTTACACGTGCCGCAAAATTTGCTTTTGAGGTAGGATGAACAAACAATTTCCTCGTGTCGGGTTGAAAGGGAAAGTGATAGACTCAGGCGGAGGAATGTTGGCTGAACAGGAGGATATTTTTGAGACGCGCCAGTGTTTTTGTTTGACAATTTCACTTCTCATTTCTTGCCATGGAGAGGACAAAGTCAATTTCCACAAGCTGAACTGCAAGAAAAATATTTCGATACTGAACTGAAATGGTGCTCTTGGCTCTTTTGTTCCCCTCGAATGAAAACAAATAGGATTTATTAGAACAAGACGTATGAAGATTTATGTGGCCATTTAGTCTGAAGTGAAAATATTTTCAACACCAGCAGATTGATTTAATTCCCTTTAGACAGACTTGTCTGAATATTAGATAGATGTACTAGATTTTCCCCTCATGGCTGTTTGAAATATTGCACAGAGGCCACAGAAAGTCACACTTGTATTGAAAACACAGCCCCGTGAAACGGCGCAGGAATGCAGTTGAACCCTTGAAATGGAATAAATATGTGGCTCCAAACTGCCAAACGCACGAAGCCTTGATCTTTAAGCCTTTCTTCCCAACAAAGAAGCCTGAAACCTGCTTCAGTCGAGAGAAGGGTCCATCTATTGTCAAGCTCATGCCTTGAAGCCCGAGTGTCTTCGTGTTTGTGCATGTACCCGTGTATGTGTCGTGTTTACCAAGGCAGTGTGCCACTTGACACACAAAACTGTAGGGACTGATCTTCTACAGTACCACCCACAAAATGCCTCATTTTCTCATTCCAGCTCTCTCTTACTTGCAAATTACTTTTGGCACTTTGATTTGAGGCTCTCTTGTTTAATACAAGTGTAGAGTATGTGTGTATTCATTTCCTTCTGGGATGCCATTTCAGCACAGCTTTATTTACCCCCCCCCTACAAGGGCAAACCTACGTGGCACCTCGGGGTACTGGACAACACAATACACTAGACAAACCCCCCAAAAGAAGACATTTAAAAGTATTTGGTGTTGTAGTGAGTAATGAAAAGCGTTTTTTTTTTTTAAATCTGAAATAAGGATTTCCTCCTATCATCAGAAAACATCAATTCACTTTCATGAAGTTAAGGGAAAATAAGGCGCTACTTCACCCAGCAAAGTGATGTATATTTAATGAATGAAGCTCCTGTTTAGTCATCTAGTTGGATAAATTGATCATAATTTGTTGGAGACATTCCAAGGGTAATATATTCTGCCAAAGCGCTTCCATTTCCAGCATGTGGTGAGAAACACCGGGTGTAGAACCTGTTGTATTAGCTCCTTCCACTTCTTATCATGCGTTTGATCGACACATCTTCTCTGTTGCAAGCATTAGAATAGTCAAAGACTTTGTTTGCTAGCATATCAGTCAAAAAACTGGCTGTCCATAACACACAATTGTGTAAAAATCTAAAACATCAGAACTTTTTAGTGGAAGTGGAAATCTCCCTTTTTTGCAGAATTTATCTTGCATAATAACCTTGGTTGCAATGGCATAATGTTTTTTGAATACTATATTTCAACATGTTTTCATAATATACAGGATCTCTTTGACATATTTGTAAGCAAAAGCTGCACCAAAACAATTAAAGCGAAATATTTGACTTACACTCAAGTTTTGCAAGTGACATATGGCATCACAACATTTGATTTGAGTGTACATCTAATTTCCAAATATGAACCATATACAGTAGTTTCCTCTAAAAATTGGAACAAAAATATAGCTGAAAAATCCCACAACACAACCGTCTGCTCATGAGAGTTCGATGGCTCATTACACGCAGAACGATGGTTTATAAGTGTCCGAAATCTTAATGAACTGCTCACTAATGGAGCATAGTACCGAGTGTTTATGATGCAGGGAGCAGTGGATAACTGAACGTGAAGGCTTGATTTCAGTCGCAGTATCAGTGACTTATAGCCACAGTTACATCACGACGTCATGAGACCTTTCGGTTACGTTGAGATATAAAGAAGTAGAGTAAACATGGTGCTCTAGCAACAACAGTGCCAAGTTGTCAATCGTGACATCGTTGGCACACCCTCTTAGTGGACACAGATACAGCACAGTGCAAACAGTGTCAGGACAATGATGTGTGCTTCTTTGTTTTGCTTCTGTACACCAGCACACTGAACTTCAAATGAGACGATGATTAGACAATGAGTTTGAGGGTGTCCAAGGCAACCGTATAGTTTTCTTTAAAGGATTGTTTTTCACAAAATGTGTCCCTTTTACCAGGTATCGAGAACTGTCGAATACCGAAAGCTTGCATTAAAAGTCTGGTCAGATTTATAATCTTGTTTACCTGCGTTAAAAAAAAAACAAAAACGTATATATTTCTGTTTTGGAATTGGTACCAAAACTCAAGTATTGTATTGTTTATAGTATCCAAACATTTCAAACAATGCAGTGAAGGAATAAAGAGGACTGCAGTACAGGCTTTGACACAGCATCAATAAGAACAATACACAGTGCCTATTGATGTCTGTGGTGCACCAAATATTAAACCTTTGTTTATTCACTTGACTTGAACTCTATTTAAGTTCAAGTTACCTTGTAACACTTGAAATCGGGGTACACTCTATAAAAAGGGCTAGATTTGCTACACTTCTTGTCTGACGTGGATGTAAACACCCTAAATTAAAGCTGAATGTCAGCATCTTAACCTCCATAGCCATTGTTTTATATGGCAGTAATGTGTCACCACAACAAACGCATGTGTTGCTGTCCTGTTGCTCAGACCAATACAATACACCACTTAGACACCTGACTATTATCTGCAGAATTTTGACTTTCGGTGTCTCTTTCTCGTGTTTTTAGCTTTTTCTTTTGACTTGATGATGATGCCATAATGGATCATCAGAGGGTAAAAAGTGTTCAATATTGCAGCTGAAAATCACTATTGCCACTGTTACGTTGCTCTGTTATGCAACGTGATCTCTGACCTTACACTGATGGCTCCTGACCGCAATAAATTAATTTAAGATGGCTGTCATGATCAGAAAGGAAGGTCAGGGCAGGAGCGGGAAGTACGTAGACACTTTGATTTGTGTTTACTGATCTCTGACCTTCACACATTGACCCAATCAGCACCCTTTTTTCGCTGTTATCATGTTGATTATTAGTCGTGATGATTAGAAGACTCGTGAATCGTTTCAAATGTTGGAAAAACAACTACATTTACAGCCCGTAGCTTTTTTTTAAAGTGCTGTATTTAAACCACTTTTACAAATGATCAGTAAAAGTGCTTTGGCTTTCCGGTCATTTCTATCTTGTTAAGAAAAGGTGGTGGTGACACAAACATGAGCGGCTCCTCTGATCTGCAATGTATCGGAAGAAAACAACTTGTTGCACGACTTTCAGTGAAGGGCAGACGGAGCATGTCATTTCCTCCATGTTTGTTTCCTCAAGGGTCTGTTGACTTTAATTTTTGCACTCTAAACTGTTCTAAGCAATGATCACAGCAATGGGATATCCCAGACCCCAGGGAGACATTCTTGGATTATATGCAGTTTTTATTTATTTTCTGAATATTTCCATCTGTGCTGTTTTTTTTTTTTTCCTGCTTTCCCCCTCCGCCTCCCTTGATAGCAACATGTTGCATTGTGATGCTGCAGCTAATTGGTTTTTACCTGTTGCTGTCCTGCGTCCAAACTCATCAGTGAAAGTTGAATAGACAGGTGTAGAGGCGTTTCAGTCATGCCGTCATGTACAGAGAAAGAGAAGCCGAGTCCTGTCGCCCTCGTTTCTCTGTGGGTATTAACCTTTGCCTGTGTTTCTGACAGCCTCCTAAAAGATTCATAGCCAATGAAACTTCTCGGTTCAGCGTGACGGATTGGATTTTCGTCACAAGCTTTCCTGGTTGATTGTATGCTCCTTCCTTGTTTGTTTTGTCTGCTCCCTTTTTTTTCTGTAAAGCTTCTTTCTTCTGGAATTTGGCCTGCAGAGGCATATGATTTATTTTCCTTTTTCCCTTTTTGTTCTCGGCTATCTCCTCCAACAGCTCGTTATTAAATCAGACTACGATCCTGCATGCATTCATAGTCATTTCTTTGCAGATTTCACACTTCCAGCTCACGTGTAAACACAAGGTATAGTTGTGTATGTGGCCTGTGTGCCCTTTCCTCTCTCTTTCTCCTCAGCTCCGATTTTCACAGTTGGTCCAGTAGCCAAATGTGAAGCTGTCCAGAGTAGGATGAATGGCCCGGTGTCACCAGCTCTATCTGTCCACGGGGCTGGATTTATCTCGTGTCAGCCTGAAAGGTCACGCAATCAAGTGCAAACAGTTGTCGGACCACCGTCAGATAGAGGACAGAGTGTTGCGTATACCCCTGTAAATTATTTTTGAGACGTTACTGAATGTAAACAGGATGTTTCTGGAGCGTAACAACTTCATGATTGTCACAATGGATAAAAAAAAGTGCATGGCAGTTTTATAATATGTGACTTTCAAGTCGCACCAGGCATGATTTTTACATAAAAATACACCTGTCAAGTGCAGCCACAGCGGGAGCTAGTTGAGGCACTGCAGAGGGCCTATACTGTCTCTTCTGTGATTATTGTGCCTCAAAATAACTGCATTTGCAGCAGCTTTAAAAACTGCACTACAAATTGCTACCATTGTGTAAAAAAAATAAAAAAGGGCCGCAAAATTGAGCCCAGTTCTCTGTAACCTTTTTCTTTTCCCTGGATTGAGGCTGTAATCTAACGTTAGTGCCACTACTAGGATGCCATGGCCTGCTGCCAACATCTCCATGAACCATGTGCATAGTTTGAGGTATTAGGTTAGAATTTGCTCAGTTTTGGTAACTGAAAATAGATTGGTTTGGTCAGAGAAATATCGCCTGGGGGCAGAGCTGCCTGAGAAGAAAAGTACAAGGGAAAGGCCTGACCTCCGAAGTTACATGGAAGTTTGTTTGTGGAGATTGAGTCATTGTTTTTTGGGTTCACAAAAGTAGTTTTTTTTATTGGATTATTTTCACATGGAAAACTACAGTGATTAGTAAAATTGTCATTCTTCCAGTTTACTATTTAATGCATTAAATTGAGGTAAGACTGTCTCCTAAACAGCAGTGAACACATGCTTCACTGGCCCTACAAACATCTTTTGCTTCTAGTCCCTTTGTTGCAAAACGTCCTTATTAATGACGATGCTGCATTTATGGCCGTTTTAAAGGTCAAACTTTTCAGTTTCTGTCTCTTCCATTCAAGACTTTCATTGTTTGATTAGCCATCGTAAAATAATACCCTGTTGCTGGTAACCTTTTATGTAGATAACTTTCACAATCCTTTGCTTGTGCTTCCAGAAGGACAGGAGGTAGTTACACTGTAAGAAATAACCAACCTCGAAATCCGAGGAATCAATTTCTACAGCTTTCGGGAGAGCAACCATGTGATATACCCAGAGTGACAAGTGAAATTGAATTTCTTATTGCAGTGCTTGTTTTTTTCGCAGTTTGCACATCTTTGGCAGGAAACACAATTTACATACGGCATGCTTTTCTACTCTAACCCAGTTTTTCATTTCCCAGCTCGCGTACTTGTCTCATAACTCATGCTCGTCTGCGGTCATGGACGGTAAGGTGCTGTAAAGGTAGAACCAGAAACTTGAGTTTAGAGCTGATTCAGGCTGTAACCTTTCCCAGCTCATGCTGTTAGCTGCGGGGGGGGGGGGGGGGGGACGGGGTCCAGACTGCGCTTAGCATGACTCATGGTCTGGTTTGGTGTCTGCCAGCGGACAAACACAATGGCCTCTGTACACAATAGTCCAGTCTCTCTCCTGTTGGAATGCAAAACATGCTTCAACGGTTTCCTATACTGTATATCAGGGTATTGTGTTACTCGGAAAGCAGGCAAGGTGCACTCCACAACACACCCGCAACCTACACACACACACACACACACAGACCCATTCTCAGAGCTACTGAATGTGATGCTGGCACAGAATCAAATATAAGTGATTTATCTGGACACTATTGGTAATATCAGTCGGTTGATGTTAAAGTTGAACAGTTTGGTTGCTTTTGCACAGTTTCTTAATGTCTACCTCATAACTATTAATGGTTAGTAAAATGATTTACTAATGCGTCATAGATCAGTAATAAGTCACTAACACAATCAATAATTGGTTTGCAACAATAAAAAAAAAAAAGCTCTATGGAAAATACATAAAATACATCACAGAGA
>CALSBV010010187.1:4821569-4861116 GCA_943590825.1 Bovichtus diacanthus
GAGAGGTAATGACTCGCCTTTTGCGTTGTCACGTCACTCAGCTTCCCAGACATCTTTGTCGCTCGTCCACCCTCTTCCCACTCACTCAGAGTTAATGGGAAGCCTGTCGTTGTTGAGAAAGTGTCCACCCTCCACTTTGAAGCTTCTCCTCCCTCCCAAAGAGTTCTTTTACGTGGAGGATTCAGCATGTCTTTCTCCGCAGGAGGAAGGAGGTTACACAGCGGTAGGTGTAACCTCCCCCTGTTGTGGTTATCTGCAATGCTGTCGTCTCCTCTGAACGCCTGCCATGAAAATCCAACTAAATCACGACTGCCTCAGTGGAGAACGATTTACAATGGGGATCGATTTGCCCTCGACGTCAGTTACGTAATGTGCTGTTATGCAACCGAGTCCTTGCACAGGAGCCATGTTGATACACCTCTGACAGTCTTTCATCAGGCGGAGGATTTTTGCGAGCCACTAACTGTATTATTCAAAGTCTGGATTATTATTTCCAGCAGGAAACATGGATGTTGTGTGACGTGTCTCATTGTGACAAGTGTTGATACAGGACATGCTGTGAGCGGTTTGGGAGCGAGGTGCTTTCAATTAATCTGGCCATGTTTTCCAGCCGGCTTCCTCATTTGCATGCAAAGCCGCTCTCTCACTCTCTCACTCTCTCACTTCAAGCTTATAACTGCCCTTCTTCCTCCAAGTGATGCTTCAAAGAACAGATAAAGAGCTTTAGTCTTCAAAAATTAAAAGGGTGCAATCAGCTGTCTGTGGTTATAAATTATGCTGCAGGTGTAGCTGCATATCGTCTCCTAAGGACACATTGGCTTTCACTCTTCAGAGTGTGTGAAAGTTCTGTGCATGGTAGCGAGGCCTGATGACACAGTAACTTTACAACATCATAACTAAGGGTTCAATAAAGATAAAGGGAAATATATTTCTTTTCAAATCTGCTTTTGCAAAATCAAGTTCAGGCTCAACAGGCTGGAGTTTGGTCTGAGGACTTGCCTGAATGCACATTCTTTTGCTTTGCACTCTTTGTCTTCACCGCCCCCCCCCCCCCCCCCCCCACCCCCCCCCCGCGCGTCGGCTTCTTCCAAGGATATCCATTATAGAAATACTGAAGTAATTCCCCCACACAATCTCTCCCTCGTCCTCTCACATACTCACCAAATCCAACCCTCCTTTTCTTTTTTTTTTTCTTGTTCTCTTTACTCTGCTGAGCAAGATAAGCCACAGCAGGGCGCAGGGTCGTAGAAGTCCGCGGATTGACGGCAGCCATTTCTGTCCAGCGCTGGAGAAAAGCAGTTCATTTGTCCAAACCCACAGTATGATTTTCCCAGAGTCTCACGAGGAGAGCCAGCGTTCTCATGAATAACAAACAGAGCTTTGCTGAGGGAAGAGAGTTCACACTGACTCTCTTCCCTCTCTGCTTTCTCACCTTAGATCTTCAGGCTGCTTCTGAAAGCCCCACAGAGTTGATTGCAAATTTCTGGGGTGATCCTCTCTGCGGGCTAGACTTTAAAAAAAAAAAAGAAAAGGGGAGCAGCTGGATGAGCATGTTGTAGGTCTACCTGCTGCAATAGAACAACAAACACAAGAGATGCAGGCTTTTTAGCCTCAAGGCAGTGTAGATGAGCCCTGATATATGCTTCTCACAGGAGGAAGTTGACACGTCGACGTGGCATGCACAAAGCTTTATTTAAAAGACTATTGATCCCCTGCTGCTGTCATCTCCCCTTTATGTTCCAAGGCAGTGAGGCTGGCTGATATCTGAAGCCCTCCGTCATATTTGTCATTCATATCCTCTTTGTGTGGCCTTATCCAGGTTAAGTGAGGCTCTAATAGCCCTGAGTGTACCTCGTGGCTTTTCTAGTCTGACATCCCCACCGCTTTTGGAAAAAAAAAGGGGTGAAAACTGACAAATAACCAGAGACGTGCACGCACGCTACAGAGGGAGAACAGGCAGCGATAACTATCCACATCCTCTCCCTTATTTGTATGTAAATACGGGGATGCAGCGATGCGTTGAATCAGCCCTTTAGAGAGAGCTCGAAGGGAATGGAGAAGGGAAATGTTATTGTTTCTCTGAGCTGGTCCACTGACTGTGTGTGTGCTGTTGCGCCGGGTGGGGTGGAGTGGTGAGGAATGCACTAATCACGCTACTGTGCTGCCCTGCCCTTGCCAGCCACATTGCCTTTTGTCTGCACTTGGAAACCAAAACAAAAAAACCAGCTTGGTTTCAACCATTTTCCACCTCTTTTCATACAAGCGACATAAAGATAGAAAGCGGTTAATAGTAGTGGGACATGTTTATTGTCTTGGTCTTCCAGGAAGAGCTGAAGTACCCCTAACTTCCCGATCCTGCCTTCTTCTCTCGCTATGATGGGAATGTTGCGACACATTCAGTAATCCAGGTCAAGCTGTACTACACAGAACAATAGTTGGTATTCACAGTGTCTTCTCTCTACTCTCTCTCAGTCTCCATAACTCCTCACCTGTCCCAAACCTTCAGCACTATTCAACGTTAATCATGACGTGTCATTTTCCTCCTGTAGTATGCAAACAGAACCTGGGTGTATCGTAGGTCCTTGGTATTTATTTAAAAATATTTTATATGACAATGAACTTGACAGTTAAACACAGCCAAAAACTGTCTGCACAGGAGCCGCATGCTTTGCATAGCAGAGAGATTTATTCTGAGCTGAAGCATAAGGCGTATTGTTTCCTAGAACATGCTGTGCTCTACTTTCCTGCAGTAAAACTATATTGCCGCTCTGGTGATTTGATGTAATGTTGTAACCAGTTACATTCTTACAAAAATAAATCTTGGGCTGAACATGGTTTGATGGTTTGGCCTGAAGGCCAGCACAGTACATTTTCATTAGGCTTATGTTAGTTCCCTCCAGTGTATTTTTTCAGATTATTTTCCATTTGGAAATGACAGCGGAGCTTTGAGGCTCTGTGAGGTTTCTCAATGTCTTGCTGAAGGCACCGCCATCAAATTAACTTATTGTATTTGTTTTGCATATTTTGTTCATAAGCAAACGTGTCAGCCACTGATGCATTTCACTTATTAAGTTTTCTCACAAATGCATATTTATTTACCTCCCTTTATAATTTTACAACATGTTGTGAAAGTATCTGGGAGTTTTGTAGGACAGAGAAAAGTTCAGTAAAATGACACATGAAAGGCACAGTTTGTTTTCCATCTGCAAGCAGAAGTGCTGCCTTACTGCGAAAATTCAAAGCATAAGATTTGGGAACTGCTGTCACTCCCAGATTGATTGACTGGCGACAATAACATTGTGATTTACACACTTGTGATTTACACACTCCCTAACAATAGGTGCCAACTAAATCCAGGAATTTATTCAAATTTCCAATCCTGTTGAAGATTTGTCAACCTCAGCATTGTGTGACAATGCAATATAATTACACAATGTTTCCAATTAAGAAACGGTGAGTTATTTTCTCCGTCATCAGAACATGATTGTGACTGATTGGGCTGTTTTGTCTCGACTTTTCCCAACTTGTAAAAACTCTCTTTTACCCCGACAGTGCGACGTGCCGCTCTGGTTAGTTACTCTGACGCAAACAATGTGAATCGATCAATCAGTCGCCTGCGGAGCTGAATCCTGATGCATTTAATCTAATTATCAATGCAGTTTAAATGACGGTTCAAACAATCGCTTCTCTCATTAAAAACCTGGCCCTTGCTGTGTGATGTAGCACCGCTGCTCGTCTTCCCTGAAGCTTAATAAACTTCTTATTATATGTCATAGAAGTGTAATCATTCCCTCAGACGTAGGCAGAGGTGCTCTTTATTTCAGCTGAGGCAGATGCCTCCACTATTAAAAACGCTGCAGGAAACTCTGCATTATATATTATATTTATGATTAAAATGTTATGGATTGGCCCCTTTTTGGATTTTGTTTATAGTGTACCTGAATTGGTATCTACTGCTAAAACTTGAAGATTGAAGAAACTGCGACTCTCATTTGCCAAGATTCATAATTGAAGCGATTCCAAAAGCTAATTTATGCACGCCAACAACTCAATGTCTCGTATTGATCAAACAACCAATTAATGTTGTCATCAAAGTACCGGTTCTTCTTTCTCTTTCTCTCAGTTTGCCTCTTTCATGGTTCACATGTAGCAGACAGCCCTCGCCTCTGAAATAAGACTGAAATAAGTCATTGTGTCGACTGGATAAAGAGATGTCGGGGTTGGAGAAAACACCAATCAAAACACGAAACACTCCAGATTGTTCCAAATGTCAAAGCCTCTGAGCCGCCCACACTCTGTGTGTCACATGCTGCACCGGGTCCAGTTCCCAGTCCTCCTTTCAACATATTGTGACCAAGATGTGTTAGATTACAGCGTCAGGTAACCTAGGAATCACTTTTGACTTGGTGCTGATTGATGCATTCAGGTGATTAAAAGTTCTGTAATTCCTCATTATTTCATCAGTGCAGTCTTTTTTTTAAAGATTACTCCAGAATATTTGAAGTGTACCGGCATATAGCCATCTGTATGTTCACCATTTCAACCTTTTTATTGCAATAATGTAATGATAAGAGTAATCCAGAATACGAACACCACAAAAAAGTGTTTCAAAGGTCACACTGCCTGCATCTCACCATCGCTTTCAAATTGCCTCTCACTGGATTTAACCAGCACCTTCATTTCAAGCTCCAATTCAAAGTACTTACTTTAATTTGAGGTTCATTTGAGTCAAGTGGTTGGTTCTGCTCGAGCACAGCAAACAACAAGACGATAGTCGTGATAGCAAATCCAGAGGAATTGCTACCCAAACGTATCGAGAGGTAGAAGTCAAACCAGTGACACGGAGAGGGGCGGTGTTTTTGCCTTCTTTAGAAAGTATCTTAAGTAAAGACTGTACAATCTGGGTAACTGGACATTGTGTCTTGAAATGCATGTTGGTCTTTGGATTTTGAAATGTCAATATTCAATGTTTTGAGCAGTTTTTTAAACATCCGTTGTATTGTGATGGCGACAGAAGTAGGTAAGTAACTTTTTCAAATCGAAGTGATTATAAAATAAAATGATTAAGCACAAAATGTCAAAACAGGTTGGATACAGAAACAGATGCATCAAGAAAATAAGATAAATACAGAAATAAAATCTAGTTTCAGAAGCAGAAGCAGCAAAATCTGGGCAAGTGAAAAACTACTTTCATGTCTACAGACTCATTTCAAGTTAGGAATATATTTTTTTTTTGTCCAAATTCATCGCATAATCAAAAATGGTTTTGCTAATTAGGAGTTAACTTGACACAAAAGTTACCCAGGGGATAGACAGCCAGTTTACAGCAGTGGGTCCACTCCCAGAGGTGGATAGTGAGGGGTTACCAGGTATTTAAGAGAAGTTGTATAACAATCTTGTTAGTACAACTGTTTGTCTTTCCACTTCCCAGCAGAGTTTGCCTTTATGGACTGCTGCAGGACCAATTTAATCTGTTGATTTACAGCATCTGTAAATGCATGAAGCCATTCAGAGTGTAATTATGTAATACAGAATGCAACCACATAAAATGCGGGGAAGCAAAGCGCAAGACACACAATAGCATGTTGGTGAAACAAAATCCAATGTAATCCCCCAAAACGTTTCCATGTCTATTCAACAACACCACAGATGCAGTCAAGGAAGGCTCCAAAGACAACTTCATGAGCTGAAGAATAGTGAAAAGCAGCACAAATCCAAATCTCTCTGCTGGGTTTGACCTGCAGTAGGTCCTGCAGCAGGTCCTGCAGCATTGGCTTTGTATGACTACTCTAATAATAGACTCTACCTTTACTATTATCTTATCTATCTATTCTCATCTTATCGTGTGTTGCAGTCAATATAAGCCATTCATTAATCATGACGTTTTCTGTGACGTTTATCTAAATACTGGCCACGTGTGACGTGTAAAAGATCTGTGACAACAAAGCCTTTATGAAGAAGTGAATATTAATGACTCAAAGTGACGTCAATATGATCCTGCAAAAGTCCTGTCAGTGTTTACTTTGGTTACGAGCTTTGCTGCACGTAGACGCACATAATCAAACGGCTTTCTTTGGACCTTGTGTCTTCATTAGAAAGGAATTCATTTGAAATTACTGTAATTTGGGTAACTGTAGCTCGTTTATCTTTCCACATTTCCACTTCATTTGCTTTTTTTTTTTAACCAAGCATGTTCGGATATGTAGTTGTCTTTAAACCAAGACTCGAGGGTTGTTTCTGTTTCTGCAGTGCAAATTCAATTTTGTCTGCAGGGAAATCCATTTAGCCGCTGTTTTATGGTTGGAATTGCACTGTTGATTGCACCAGACTGTTTGCCTTGAGCAGAGCAGATGGTAGCTTGAAGTTTCCTCAGCGTGTCCTTGCCCTTGAGGGTTGAGGAAGGAGGGCTTGTGCAAAGTCAGGCTGCATGGAAAAACCAACCCCTGCCCCAAAAAGATAAGGGTCCGTTTTGACCCCGTTAATACCGGGAAGGATGCAATCGGTGTGGAGAGAGAAATGGCCACAGGCATGCAGCAGTAAGAGGCAAACCATTACCGCAAGTGGAAATGACATAACATAATCACAGGCTGCAGCCACACACGTACTGTAGGCTTCCCCACCCAGCTTCTCCTGCCTTTATCAAATCCCCCACTCATTGTAGAAGAGCTTCCAGTAATGCTGTGCCCCTCGCTGCGTCCCTAATCCAGCCTTCATAGGAATTCTGAGCAGGGTTTTGAGTTGACACATTATAATTTACCTAAAGATGTCACTGTGCATACTAAAGTGACAACGTTTTCATGCAATAGGAGTAGCTGCTGCTGTGCAAATGAAACCAAAGTGTGGGCAGTGGTGAGACAGCTCTGCGAACATCTCGGAGAGCAAAAACTAAACTTTTACATTGAACTGGCAGGAGCTTTTCAAAGTCACGTTTTGTATTTTTCCCTGTTTGAACAAGACTGTAAAAATATGCTAAATCCTTCAAACTGATCAGTGTAGACGTAAAGTTTTTTCAATTTCTTCATTTCAGTCTTGAGGTTAAAATAAATAATGTACCCAAGTGCTTATATAGCCATCAAATAATGAATCATTGTGGGAAAAACAAACTGATTGTAGCAATGACGATGGTGTGGTGGTCTGCAGCCTACAGAGACCTGGGATGCAATCCTGAAAACTGCAAAAAACAGTATACCATGAAGATAAGTATAATGTATATCATACTTTGTTAGTGTGTAGTTTGGAATTGAGGCACAGATTTTGATGGTGTTCACACCATACGTGCCACCGCAGGGCCACTTTATCTGCCTTTCATCATCTCCAACTAACAACCGAGCATCAAAACACAGAAGAGGAGCGAACATGTTTGTTTTGTGCTTATATCGAGTTGGTTAAATGCCAGTCTTGGCAAAACATCCTTTGTTTGTCCTCAGTCTGAGGGTATGACATGCAGAGCAAGCCCACCAGTGCACAAGAAAAGTAACTGACTTTCATCTCTGCAGTATTTGTTTTTTGATATGCGTCTGCTGAAGTAAGATAATACTGTACCTGCCAGTGAAATGAGACTGGTGTCGAAGTCTGTTTATTGTGAGGCTTGAGATAATATCTCTTCACTTATTGAACATCGGTTCTGTTCAGGCACCGCCGGCCTCTCCTGTCATATTAATATCACAGCATGCATTGCTCTCAGAGCGACGTCTACACTACAGTATCTCTCTTAGAAGAAGTACTTTTATATTTTACTCTACTCACAGGAACAACCTCTATGGGATAGCAAGTCCGGTTTGGCCCAAGTGGTCAGTGGCCACACAAGTTTAATCGTTCCACCAGATGTCATTTTCATGTTCAGCAGCTGCACAGGGGGGGAAAAAAGGTTATTTTTCTAAGTGTCTGCTACTCATCTCTGCTGGCGAGAAGAGCCGGCTCTGGAGAGAATGTGGTGTAACCTGCCAAAGCAAACCCACAGAAACTTGATGAGTGTCCCACTGCCGTGGCTCTGGGGATAAACTAGCAGTTCATTGAAATTCCTCTGATATTGGAACCTGGCTCGCCGCTGACTGATTATCCTTTCCTCCAGAAGTAGAGACTCGCATTCGCACGCACCGTCGCTGCTGTGGCTCTTTTTAATTTATATATTGAGGGGAAAAAAACCAACTTCTGCCCTTCTCCTTGGCTCTTATTTCTCATGTCGTTTTGTAGCTTTTCTCCTGCAAATAATTTTTCTCAACTCACAGAAATGCTGCCAACTCCTGTGGCACTGAGCGCAGGTCATTGAGCTGTCAAATCTTGTTCTACTGCTGCACTTAGTAATGAACTCAAGTAATCTGGTTATTGTTGGCGCTTTTCACTTATCTTTTTCCTGAAAACAATAAACCTTGTTTCTTTAATGACGGAGGGGATTAAGAAATAGACCCAGTTAATCTAGAATGTTGTAGGAGAGATCTAATTTCTGAGTCATGCTGAGGCAAAACTGGGATTGTAACAAGGTTTTTATAATGGCTCATAAGAATTATGAGGACAAAGAACAAAGAAAGCAGTGGTGAAAGCAGTATCCAGAGTTTGGCATTTAGTAAAGTAGAAGTAGTTCCAGCAAAATGCGTTTTCAAGTATCAGAAGTGAGTTCTCATTATGGAAAAACGGCCTCTTTTAAATTTGGATATTATTAAACATATATTATTGATATACTATTAGATTATTACTGGGTGTTTTAAGCATTTTAATGTAGCTGGTGGATATGGAGCTAATTCAACCTATATCTAAATCAATACTTTAAAGATGATACAGTTTTGTATATAAAATCTTAATCTGGAACTGTCAGATAAATGACATAAAAGATTCCCGTCGCAAAAAATGGAATAAAATGGAAATAATAAAGTAAAGCACAGGTACCTCACATTTGTAAATTAAGTTGAAGACTATTGTTGTTTTGTTGTTAAAAAAAAAAAGGTTTCTGTATTGAAATATAATGTCTCATTGCATCACTTCTGTTGAAGTAGGTCAAGCTATTGTGCCATTTTCCTTTTGGCTCAAGTCAGATATATTCACATGCCACCTGCCTCTAGCTCATGTTGACGCATTATTTTTTACAACAAAGGTAAATTAGTCAAGCCTTTGTGGACACTCTTTAATTGTCTTGGTTAACAAAGGGAAGACAGCGTAAGCGGTGCATACTTTTGGTCTTAAATGGTACCAAATGGTTTGGGAATGTGTTGTTGAAGTGATGTTATTGCCTGGCTTGCATCCTCACAACATGTTTACGGCTATCACACACGGATGCTAAAAGAAGTTTATCATCCTATTTCACCACTCGTACCATTCGCGAAAAAAAATCTTGAGGGTGTGTCCGCCTTTTTTATTTTGATTGTAAATGACTTATTGGCGTATCGTCATCCAGCCTCCCTCGCTTTCATCTGAAATGGTTCCTGTCTCAGCAGGGAGTCATCATGAATAGAAATGAAAAGGGGAAATGGTATCACAGGCTGGCAAATGTGGGCTTTAAATAGAATTATTCCCTGTGTTTTCCACTCATTGTTTTTCTTTCTAAGCCGTGTCAATCATAGCTACAGTAGTCCCAGAGGCCCCTCTCTCCTGCTGCACTGTGCGGTAGGTAGATGGTACTCCGTCTGCCATTTGTTTGGAAGAGCTATTCCTACGGGCTATAACTGGGCTCAAATGTAAATTCCATGAGTTCAGCCACGCAGGTTGTCATGCAATATGAGGCACAAATGGGAGCTAAAGACCTGACATTAAGAGGCGCTTAAAATGTGTTTTTCATTCCACATTTCGTAAGTGATTTAATATCGAACACATTTTGCGTTTGGCATGGGTTTGATGCACGTCTTGGTTTTACATGTGGGTATGGATAAGGCACATACTTTACCCTGCCAGAGATACACCTGATGAACGAAGGCCATATTCAGACCAACATTAGCCCTGCAGGGCATTCATTCATTTCAATGAGATCCCTGTGTGGGCACAGTGGGGGTCCCAACGCAGAAGGCTCCAGCAAAACCATCCAGACCAACAAAAAAGTTCAAGCTGGCTCAACAGTAGCCTGCATGTGTACACAGAATACTTTCTAGCAACACACCAAAAAGCACCGCAGACCCACCCCCCTTAGTCTGTTTGTCAAGACTCAAGAAATTAGATTACTATTCTGATCAGATTTGTACATGTCTGGCCACCGTTTAATTAAAAGAGCATGGTGACAACATCTTTTTGAACTTGACAACATGGAAGCAGAATTTGAAATTGTTAGATGTTTTATTATTCAATTTTACTGTACCATCCAAGCGGATAGTATCTCCAGTTATCCAAGGAAATGTCATGTCCTGTGATTGATTCTGCTAAACCGAGATTTTCCTCCCACCATTAAAGGTTTATATACAAATAACAGAGGGCACAGTTTGAATTAGAACAGATGGATCCAGTTGTTGTGTAGTGGAAGAGACCTCACTATGGGTCTAAGAGTTGTGTCACAGATGGTATCAATTATAAGGAAATTGTGAATTCGCAGACTGCTTTTTACAGTGTGTCTCTTTGTGTCTCCAAACGGCACCTTACGCTTGTGGCCTTCTTCTGTTAAAAAATTATTATAGCTATAAAAATCTCCATTCTTTGACTACATGGGATAATATTAGCTTTTTTTCTTGGAAAAGAAGGAAATACAAAAGAGCTAACAAGACAAAGAAGACGATTTATTTCCTATGAAGCAGCCTAAACCCACTGCTGAATTAGATTTTTCCGAGACGGGCATTGCCGAACGAGACGCATCGTCTGAAATAATTTAATTGTGACCTGCTCTAAAGCTGCAGGGTATGCTGCTTGCCAGAGATATTTGTATTGTTTCTACAAAATACTGTATCCTTAATTAGGCTGTGATTTAGGCTTAGAAATTCTCCTCAAAATGCCAGACCCTTTTTTTAAAAGGACAAAAAGGAAACAATCTCATGAGGAAATCATCAGGAAGTCATTCTTCACCAATGAATGGATCAAGGCTCTGAGCAAACTACAATACCTAAGCGCTCTGGCATCTTCAGCGTACCACAGTGTTTTTGTTTGGTATGTGATTGAATGCTAAATGTGTCCGCCCTCTGTTTTGAAAAACACAAAATTCCCTTCTAGCCCAAGTATGTACCTCCTATAGGAATGTTTTTCTGGCAAATGTGTTTTAAATTGGTGCCAGACGTTTCCTGTATCTAAAAGTCTGCTTTGATACCAAGCTTGGACATAACAATAACACACACAAGCTTGGAAATGACTAGTGCCATGAACATATGAAGACGAGTACACATTTACAGGCACTAATCCCTGGACCAGCTGATCTTATTGGCCATTAAACTGCCTAATCGGTTCAGTTATCAAGGTTAATTCTGGTTTGATCCTGTTTGGCAAGGCCACCAAAAGTTGCATTACACTGAGGATTGAGCCCAGACCGTCGGGCTGCCTTATTGGAGGAGAAGAACTGCATACAGATGGTTAAATTATATGCTGCTCTCCATTAGGAACAGGTCATTTTGCCTGTAAATCGGACTGATTTTGAATTGCATGTAGTGCCTTACCCTCTAAGCGGGCTCTCTGCAAAGAAATCTTCAAAGAGATCACAGCTAAAGAAAACGGGATCTAATCATTTTGGGAGGGGGACAGTGAGTGTTATAAAAAAGAGCGAGAAATTAGATTAAAAAAAAGAACAAAATAAATAAAAATAAGATAATCTGAGCTAATTTTAGCACAACAACCATACTGTGACACTCGCGTGCACATTCGTATTGATCATTGAACCACACCTGTGTTTTTCCAGGATAGTTTTTGATCTTTCTCCTGTGAGACTCCAGGATGGCAGCACCTGTGTTTGCCAAGAGATGTGACACAACCGCAAACCTTTTATTGCCAGGTGTGTTGTTCAGGTGTTATATTATATATCTGGAAACAGGATGGCTAAGCACTGCCATCAGGTGCCCTCAGGCTGTTACTGTTCTCCAGCTGCGAGCAGGCACACACACGCACGCACACACACACACTCACACACACTCTGGGGGCGAGGTTGACTTACCACTTCTTGTTCTCTCAACAGCTGCCTTTATAATCAGTCACTCAGCAGGTACAGGCCGTCTCCGTTATATTCGTTCGTGCTGTGCAGGAGAGTCTTTATTTTTCCACACAGGCATGTTGTAGGGGTTAGTATTTCTTTTTGGTAAAAACAAAAAAATATATATATACTCTCTACTTTGCTACACAACACTTTGAATGTCCGTCGCTTTTGCTTTAGTTGACGTTACCAGAAGAAAGACATTGAACCACACGTAACTTCACTCCACTGTGATCCTTGATGTAAAGAAGGCAAAGATGTGAAGATAGTGACCAATAACATCACTTCATAAAATCATATCGATGTCAGAAATCTAATTCTGGATAATTGGGAAAAGGTTTCAACTGTGAATCCGACACAGTACTCAACGTGGTGAGACACTCGACAATTAAAAATTAAAATATAAAATGGACTAGTTTCCCTGGAGGACCAGATATGAATCACTGTCATGTAATTCCTTCAGTGTGTAACCTTCTTTGCCCTTTTGGTATTTCTTACTCCCCATAAAGAATATTCCACTTTTGTAAACAAGAATGATGCTGTCATATTATTTTTCTCCATCGCAATTTGTGAATCAATTAACTGTGAAATGAAAAAAGTGACGTGGATATAAAGATTAACCCACAAGACTTCCAATACTGATTCACCAAATCCAAATATAAAGAACACAGAAACTTAGCTAAGCAGTGATGATAAACAAAAAAACATTGTCAGAGAGACAGAACGCAACAGCTCGCTTTGAAATCCGATGTGCAGTAAATATTCTGCCTGTTGTGTTTCCCTCTATTAGGACATTGACGAGCAGGAATTGTTCGTTTTATTTTGGTTTGTTTGTGAAGGCAAGTCACTTGTTTATAGAGGAACCTATTTTGTACAAATCAGTTTGTTTCTGAGACAGGGAGAGATTATGTTAGGCCATTCTTGATTTAAACATATTTTTTTTAAAGTGTTGAATATGAAGGGCCACTATGGCTCCGGTTTAAAACCAAAAGCTGGCGGCTTCTTGCCAGCTTTGAAACTAGTTCTTAAACGTCCTGTTTAGTCCTGGACATGATTGTGGATTGTTTTGTACGGCAGTATAGAATAGGTGTGTTATTTTGCTTCTTAAAAAAAAAAGGTACCTTTCTACATTTTGGAGGATGCTGGGGCAGTATTATCATTAAGCAATTCGACAATGTGTGAAAGCCGTTTGCACTGTGGTTACTGCTGCCACTTTCATAGCCTCCTGGCTTCACTCCTGCCCAGAATGTCTGTGGTTCTTTTGATAGGTCTATGAAACCTGAATAGTCCCAGAGTTGTTGGAGCTCTGAATAAGCGCGAGCTCTCGGCCAAGAAAACCCAGCGTCAGCAGCCAAAAAACACACTAGGTCTAGCAGAAAGGCAGCGAGCGCTGAATGGCACTTAGCTCTTGTTCTCATTAGATAAACCCAATCAACAGAGAGGCAGGACAGATGTCCGCTCCTCAAGTGTCAGAGCTCCACAATGGCCCAAGACGTGTCTTCTCTTTGTGAGGCGTCCATCGTGAGAAGGGTCTGCTTTCACAGTACCTCTCTGTCTAAGCGCTGGGCTTGTTTCTCCTCTGCCAAATGGACGAGTTCAGTCCATGCCAGGTTGCAAGGTAGACCAGGGCCAACACACTCGAAAGGCTTTGTGGGTAAAATATAGGAATGCTATGCCATACCAAAAATAAGCGATTTTGGCATCGCGCTTCGCGCCAGGGCAAAGATCGACTGTACATGTGACGAGATACCAGACATTCCAAGGAGGATGTTTGTGGAGAATTACAGGCTGCCGACCACAGCTCTGGTTCAGGGGTCACATTGCAGTCTGCTGATAAAATGCCTGTGAGATAAGCAGTTATTAACTCTGAGGTACAAGATATCCTTCACATCCATCTATGAAACCAGTGCGAACATGAGTACAGTCGGTCCATACAGCACACGCGCTCCAGTCCTCTTTGGATGCTCGTACAGAAATTTTAAATGATGTCTGTGACTCACCATTTGACCGCGGGTCAGTTTGAATTGATTTTAATATTACTTTTATGTGCCTGCGTGTACTCAAACGTTGTAGTTCCTGCTGCAGGAAGAGGCTGAACACCTCTGTTTACAGTACGTGATCTCCTCTAGTGATGGGAACAGCTCATCAGATGAGTTTCTGGTTTATGCAACACAGTCCTCTTAGGCGTTTTTTTTACTGCTGATAAAGACCCTGAGATGCAGCTTAAAGGTCAGGGAAAAAGACATTTTTCTCTGTCAAACTACGTTTCCAGATTGGATAAACTTTCCTCGATCCCAAACAGTGAAACTGAAGATTTTGTAATATTCAAAATAAGCAAATACATTCATAGATTTTTTTTCTTTTCTTCGCATCTTATGCCTTTTATTAGCTGGCCGGCAGTAGAGAGGCGCTTTAACACGCAGGTCACCAGGAAGCCAAGTTGTAATACTTGTAAGATAAAAACCTGGTGTTGTGTAAAGTGTTGGAAGACCTCCATTGTGCAGCAGTTTGTTAGGAATGGTGATTTTTATCCTTTGTGCCGCTCTGTGCGAAAAAACATCAGGACAGGAAGGAAGAAGAAGCGCTCACGCCAGTACCAGGGCGAAAGCGAGATTAGGGGTTAGACAAAACACAAGACCACTTCCCCCCCGCGGCCTCCGTACGGCACACAGCAGCACCCTGTTATTACTGCTGGTTTGCAGGAACAGGATTCATTACCGGGACGCAGGACTCGGGAGAGGTCGGTGGGATAAACGCTCTAGCAGCAGTCACCACCAGCCTGCCCCCGCCGTCTCTATCGGGCTTGAGTTACAGCCATCCTGATCTGTGGCCGGGACACACAGATGTTAAAACCATCTTATATCTCTCAAGACGGCCCAAAGCTCTTGTCCCAACTGAGGGAGAAAGCAGATATTACTTAATGTCAAGTATTAAGAGGATTAAGGATAAGGAGTGTCAGAATGGACATGTCAGTATTCACTAACCATCGTACATATTCAAACCTCTTAAGCTATTGATTTTCCTCCTAAATATACCTATAATTTAGTATTAAAGTAAAAATATATCTTAAAGGACCAGGTTGTTGTTTTTTTGCAAGTTTTGGCTAAGTTTCTACAAAAAATTAGGCAGCCATTGAGTCACATCCAATACTGTAGAGAACAGTATTAAATTCAATTGGCAGACTCTTGAAACTTGCTTGAATTGCGTGCTCCATCACATTGAACATAACGACAATATTAGTTTTTGGCAGTGACATTATTGTTACATCATTGCATGGTAATGCAGTTTAAGTGCAGATCATCAAGTGTGCGCTGGGTTACCTCATAATGATAATGTAACTGTGACAAAGTGCATGCAGACTCGACTTCCACTGTGGTGGATTACACAACTCATGTTTCAAATGTCGGCTAATACATTTTCATACTGCACTTACAATAAGATATGGAGCCCTTTGCATATCTGTAGCGGCAGGATGAATATATCCACGCTTCTAAAACACGGGCACAACAGATGTTAAAACTAATGTAAAGTATGTGGTTTGTAGTTAAAGATGCAAGAGTTCCTATATTTGTTTGTTGCAACACTTCATTGAATGTACAGGTCTGGTCAGGTTCGTGTCCGGTCAAACACTATGGCGTCTCCTCCATTCGGAAGCAAGTCACCAGCGTTTATAAAGTAGAGCAAATAGACAGAAAGATAAAGACCTACAGCACAACAGGACAGCTGAGTTAAGCCTGCTCTCAATTTCCTGGGTGAAAATGTTTATACCTGGAGGAAACAGAGAATACAGAAACAGGCATTCTTCAGGTTTTCATAACCAAAATGACTAACATGCACTCACACACTGGTAAATTGTCCTTATCTAGATCTTTATTTTGCATGTTTTTACCTCAGACAGGTGTCATGGATGCATAACTAAGATTAAGATACATGTACCACTTGATTACATTTTTTAAAATGTCTAATTCTGGCAGGATTGGAGGTGATTGTTTTTGTCTCGAGAGGCACACATGGCATCTTAATTCATTTGAAAAGCACAACAGATTTGACATTTTCTCTGCAGTTATGTAAAACCAATATGTTATGCATAAATTCAACCACGAGCTAAATATTTATCAGGGATCCACGGCAAACTATGTAATTACACAATTTTCTATGATCTTGAATGATTTCATGGCACTAAACATAATCAGTAAATGTCATCCATTAGCAATGTTTTACAGTTTTTACCCTTCATTTTGCAGTTTGTTTCATTAAGTGTGAAATGAAACTTTTAATTGAACCTGCCTGTTGATTTTTAATGCCTTCGATAAGCACTAAATAACTCATCCACGGCTGGATCCTGGTTTGAATTGATAATGATTGTTTTCCACCAGAGGTTGACAGACGAAACGCTGCCGTCATCAGTACTGATTCGTTGGATTAACATTCAGCGAGGTGGAGCTCACACAGGGCCAGTGGTGTTGATAAAAGCTTGGTAAACTACCATTACTCTTAAAGCCTGTCACTTTGTGCATGCAGAGGGGTCACAGTCACAAGACTATTATGGTGTGCTGAGGGTCAGAGGCACCGTGTGGGGCGGCAGTAAGCCTGTTTTAAAGCACGGAAGAGGGTTATTTAAGTTCTTCCTCTGATCTCTCACGGACTTCACTGTGTTGTAATCCATGTCGATGGCTTTTTTTTTTTTTTTTGCCATATAGCAAAGCTGTTTGAAGACAATGCAAGAATGACAGTTACTGTCCGTCATCCTGATAGTTAGAGATGAGAACAAGTTAAATGTACTTACAAATGTTGCCAATAAAACATTTATTACTGCAGTTTTCTGCTTTGCACATTTGCCAACATGCATGCGGACACCGATATCTCCGTGGCATCGGCCTGCTGACGTATCGGTCAGCCCTAGTTTCAGACTTGTTGCCAAGCACGACATCTGTGCGCAGAGGACTGAGCAGGGGCCGTGTGGTTTTCTGTGGAGGTCTGCGGTGTTGGAGTGTAAAGTCCAATTGAAACAGAGTGAACCCCCCCCCCCCTCGAAGCTGCATGTACTCCTCTGTGCTCCCAACCCTGCACACAAGACCAGACTCTTTACGAGCCCAGTCAAACCTCTGCTCCTTGCAACCTACTGTTGAGGTTATAGACCGGAGAACAAGTTCGGCGAACTCAAAGAGTACCGAGGGCTGTTTCCCACACTTGTATCAAAGCTTTTTCAGACGGTCGGAGATCTCTGCCCAGTCCTGCTGAGTCTGACCAGCCTGCCCTCAGGCCTCGGCTCCGTCTGACACATCCAGAGGAATGCTGATGCTGCTATCTCTGGGTCAACAATCACAGCCGGACCCCTGTTGTTTGTTTGTCAAAAGCGCTCTTTTTTTTTTATTTTTTTTTTTTACTGCCCCCCTCTCCCTCCCCCCCTGTAAAGCAAACTCATTTTGAGGTCTGGCTGAGTGCTGATTAAATTATTATAGTCTCACTTGGAGTGAAAATAAGGGTCAAGTAGACTTCAAGTTCAAAGCTTCAAAAAAAGTGCAAGGCTTTCATTTGATAAATACATGTTTTTTTTAAAGAAAGCAACCCAGGGCTGTGTGGCCAATACAAGCTTTGATTCTTTTAAAAATGACTTGAACACTGTTTGACTCGACTCTGTCCCCAAACAACCCTCTCACAAAAGACCCTGTTGTGATGAAAAGGCATCAGATTTTGGAAAGAGTGAAACCAAACACAGATCACGGTGATAAATCTTAAATGGGATAGTGGTAAATCTTGCAAAACAAGCAGCTTTAGTTTTTTTTTTCTCTTTTAATCATGCTCTAATTCCTTTTATGATTTTCTTCCTGTCGTTACTCTTCTTCCTTGGTTCTGTGTCGGCCTGTGTGTCATAACTGTGCTGCCATTTTGGCCTTAACTTGAGAATTTGATCTCATGAGAGCCAACTGACGAAATAAAAGTTGGGCAAAACTTGTTTTCAGAAAAGCCAGAGCTCACTCACCTTTTTTGCATGCTAAAATAAAATGGGGACAGAAGAATGAGTCCCTTCCACTTCTGAACCTTTTGCTCAGACATACCAGTAACATCTTATTGAAGAATAGTTGCAGAATAGTTCATTTGTTGGATTCACAGCAGGTGACAGATGATAGTGGTTTTCCTTTCAGGATTAACTGCAATATTCTTTGAGATGAGTACAGGTCCAGTCACACCTTTTTTTTGAGTCTGTCAAATGATGTCTCACTCCTGCTCAGAGTTGGCGTGCCCCTGCTGGAACTAACGCTGACCATGGCAGTCTGTAGTGTCACATTAATCAGCCGGCAGCTCCGGGGTGGATGTCCTCACTTTGATCTCTGCCATAGCTGAGCGCAGCGCTGTGCCTGTCTGCCTGACTGATGTCTGAGCTGACTGGCAGTCTTGGTTAAAAGACAATGGGCATCAGTGTGCTCTTCTCTAATAGATCATCTTAATGAAGTCACTGTGTTGTGGCGAGTGACAGATGATTAATACACACAAGTCGTTAAGCCTGCTGTATGAGAGTGTGCCTCCGGTGGAGGTGCCCTTTGCCTGTTTAGAGATAAATCTGAGGACTAAGTGGACAGGGCACTGGCAGGGTGACAAGGCAGCATGGATGTTTATATTGGATCTTAAGTAGGTTCTCTGACTACAAGATTTGGGTTTAGGCCAGACAATAAACAAAATCACTGCTTTACAGACATCGTGAATCTCTTACCCGCCTTAACTGTGTTCCTATCGCTGTTTTCAATAAATACTCTGAATTCAACATAATTAAATCGCTTTAACCAGTGATGTTTAAACAAACACTCAACCCACCAGTCAGCCTAAAGTCCAGCCCAGAAGTCTACTATGTGCAGCTCGTCAGACTATATAGAATCCAGAAAAACTCATTGTTTCAGACAACTTATCTTGATATATTTTAGATCACATTGCCGATCCCTAATTTGGATTATGATACGTTCTTAGGAAGGGTGTATTAAATATTTACCATAGATAATGCATGAAAAATACAATGTGTGGTCATTTATTGCCATTATCAGTGATCAAAGTTATACATTTCTGAATAACTGACTGCTGTGTCACATTTAAGTGGATTTTGTTGATTTCTAATCACAATGAAATTGGAAAAAGGTGGCTTAAACTTCCTATGTTTTGATGAACCCTGGATAGAAATGTTATAAACAGTTGGGTGCGTTGCTGCACCAGTGGTTGCCATGGATGCCACGATAACTATAAACTCTATCTACTTTATTTACCTTGCTTTTTTTATAGGAAAGAACATAATCTGAAACTTCTCACCTCTTACTTAATGCTTCTGTTAGAGCCTGCAACATAAAATATTAAATTCTTCAGTGCTCTCCACCCCGGTCTGAGTGCACTTTTGGGTGACATCAGCCTTTGGCAGCCCATAATTTCTTACCTTTTTTTATATACTCTGTCTAACGCTGCAGATCTACTGCCACACAATGCACTCGGCTCACTCAAATTAAACACGACATCACTTTGACAGTGACTTCAAAAAGAAACTGTCAAACTAGGGGAACTAAAGCACACTGCCTGCTGTTCTGCAGACAAAGGATCAGATGCATTCAGATATTTGCAGCCAGCGGCAGGGCTTTAGCAAAGACGACTGATCATTTTCCTCCCCAAAGAGAGACTTTCCAACCACAACAGACATTCCAATGGACCGTGAAGCTCCGCTCCAGATGTAGCTTCTTTAATTCTTCACGTGCAGAGTGACGGACGTGGGTCTCGAGGCTGGAGCAGAGCAGGATACGGGTTTTACATGTTTTACTAAAGTAAATACTCTTGTGAGGCCCCCGACTCTTGCTCCTGCTGTAAACAGGAAGCAGAGAGGATTCTGAAAATCTGGCTGCTTCTTTTCTGCTCACGCTCATCTTTTTAATCTCTTTGACTTGGCATGCATCAATCTGAAAGTCCTGGTGTGGTATAAAACGTTCTTCCATCATGTGTAATTAGTTGCGTCTGGGCAGCATGCACCCAACTAACCAAAACTGTAATTAAGATTCAGTGCAGCAGACTTTTAAAATGACCATTTTTGGAGAAATAAAGCCAGATGTGTTAGCACCTTTTAGTATAGCTGAAAGTGTGATTCAGATGTTTATGGGGCAAAGCATTCCTATAAATAGTTAACATACACATACACTCATTTGTTTTGATAAAACAATGTGTTCTTTCAGTAAATGTTATATCCGTACAAAGTGTGCTTTCATTTACACACTTTAGGAGAATGATATGTTTAAAAGTGCCAAATCTGAAACCACTTACTTTGTATCTTTGACACTATTTGTGCTATAAAAAAGAAAAGAAAAGATCCCGTTTTAAGAAACCCTTAGTTTTTGACCCTTTTGTTTTGATTAAATGGGAACACATTCCTCAAAACATTTCAAGTCAAAGCATCACTCATTCATCTCTCCACACCTTCCCTGCTTGTTTTCATGGTCCAAGGTACGAAATCCCCAGAAAAATACACAGACTCATTTTTTATGAATTCAGGGGCAAAAACATCCCTTATATGGTTGCACACAGATTCCCCTTTCCCTTTTTTTTGCAGTAGAAGAAATGCACAGCAATGTGGAATACTAGATGGCAAAACAGGCTGCATCTCCATCCAACATAAACTCTGAGATTCCCAATTGCACATTTCAGTTCAATCAAGTTCGTTCATAGCAGAGTGGTTAGTCACTGCGCAAAAGTGTTGACACAGACGAACTTCTGTTTAATTTCAGTTTGTAACCTCCAAAAACTTTATTTCCCACAAACATTTCATGCCCAAGTACAAAATAGTGCCATCCAACGCAAGATTTCTATTGTGCCCACCCCTGTGCACATGCATGTTGGAGATGTAGAGAGAGATGTAGAGAGAGCTGGTGAGCGCCGGGTTACTTCAGGAGGAGGAGAGTGCTAGACTTTGAGTGAGAGTCAAAGGGGCTGGCGTTTTCCCCGAGGACAACTGATAAACCTTTTGGCAGGAAAGGCCTTGCAAATGACTGCATTCCTTGTTAACCTTGTAAGGCTATTTTTACCACGAAAGGGCCTTTTGAGCGGGTACCTTTTGTTCGCCCTGCAGCATGAAACAGGAAAGACTGGTTTGCATTGTGACCCTCTGGGAGTTTGGCTCCGATCTCTGTCTCTCGTCACGATCCAACCATCCATCCTAATGTCGAGCTCTGTTTACGCAATGAATCTTCACCGCTCCCGACAGATGAACCCGGTAACTCCGCCGCACAGTTCCCCGTAAAGTAATGCAAATATCCAGCTGAGGCCGTGCACATAATTCATGATAAAGCTAAGATTACAAGGAGAAACGTTGGGAGGTTTTTCCCAGGCAACTTGCACAATCTCTGCTTAAATAATGAAAGCTAACACCAAACTCCTCCTGTCAAATGGATGTTTGCTCTCTGTATGTTTGTACATGTCTTTTATTGTGTTTTCAAGGGACATTCCACTGGTCAGAAATCCCCTCTGACTGTCCCCAGGAGGTGAAAGGTCCTCGAACAGGCCGTCTTCCTGTTGCCTGACTAGAGAGTCCATCTAGTGTTTAAACTGCAGGTCCTCGGGGATTCCTGCAAGTGAATGTGATCATGTTTTAAGAAGATTAAAAGGAGACCCTGGCTGTGTTTAGCCAGAGGTCAACATCGCTGTTATGGTGGGAATGACCTCGCCTGTCACCACGCATCTGACAGTGTGCACTGAAGGGACCGAGTTACTGTCGACTTCCTGCAGGGCCTGGATTTCTTTACTACGTGTAAACGAGAAACTTGATTTCTGGAAACTAGAGACAGGGATTAAAGAAACCTGATCAGGACAGAAAGAGTCCTGATGGAGAAAGCTGCTTTCTTAACTACCTGGCTTTACTTAGTTTCTAACGGGATTTTTTTTTTTTTTTTTACGAGATCTCATGTGCATGACAAAACTCAAAACTGGGAAAGTATAGCTGAGGCAGAATTTATGGTGAGATCAAAGGAAACATCAATACACAGCTGTGCATCTGTGTATCCAAAATAATAAAATCAAAACTGAGACTGAAACTGAAACTGAAAAAAAAATGGTTTGCTATTCCTTTGCGTGGAAAAGAAAAAACGTTCTTAAATATACACTTAAAATAAACAGCTGTTTTTCAAAAATATGCCCTCGTTAGTGAATAAATTAGATTACTGACAAGCTGCATGTAAAAGCAGGTTTTATAGTGACCTTGGGCCTGTTTCACAAAAGCATTTTATTTTTTTTGGCACAGCAAATCATGGCTGTGTCTCATTTCACAAATGATTGCTGACAAATATGCAAGTCCCACAGGACTCTCCCATGGGTTGCATGTTCCCCGGAATTTGTTTTGATTAGTGAAATAAGTGAAAAACTTGTTCGCTGATTTCTTCTTGCCTTCATCTGATGTCAACCCCCGTAACCGGATTTCTTTTGTCTCTGTGACTGTGCTCGCTCCACCCGAGGCTGATCTGATCTATGGTTCTCTTCCTGTTCTCTCAGAGCCTGGATGAGCTGGATGACGACGACGCAGCGGAGAAGAACAGGAGGGAGGAGGAGGAGCTGGTTCAGGCCAACACTTTCCAGAACGAAGCCATGATGGCTGACCCTGCCACCGGCCATTTAATGGTAAGAGATGACATGGAGGAAGGAGAGCGCTGCACACCCAGAATGTTTTCTCACTGATATCTAGCCAGGTGGATAGTTTTCTGAGATTCCAGCCTGCACATCACACCAATAAAAGTTCAATATGCCATAGACTCATATGAAGTTCTACTTTTCCTCCACACGAGCATAATATTGTGCAGATATTGGTGCATCGGTGCTGCCAAACAGAGGCACTGTTGCCCAGGGAGAAACCCAGAGAGCTCAGGAGCCGAGTTTGTGTGAAAAGCTGCAATGACGCAAAACCCAAAGGTGTCTCGGTGTTTCATCATCACCGTGAAACCAGTTAAAAGCAAAAAGAAACGCCTTAAAATGCTGTTAAAGGGAGACGGTTCCTCGCAGGTCTAGGGCCTTTGTGTTTTGTGGTGTAATTGTCTTTTTCCTAAAGCTGGTTGAACATACAGAGTGTGATATAGACGTGAGATATTTTCAATGCAGCTGCTGTTCATGGGACTTTATAGTGAGATGGATCTTGATTGTATCAATATGTTGTGATGAATTGTCCATTCATTGATTTTGTATTGATTTATCGAGCAAAAATACCAAATATTCACAAGCTCCATCTTCTGCAATATGAGGATTTGCTGCGGTTTTCTATCATTGTAAATTGAATATTTTGGGATTTTGGACCGTTAGATGGACAAAAGAAGCAATGTGAAGATGTCACTTTGGGCTTTTTGATCGTTTTACACACTAAATGAGTAATCGATTAAGCAAAAATTATAGAATTATAGATGTAGAATGTAAACATTAGTTTCAGAAACGGAGCCGTAGCATTTACATCACACACCGCTCAGTGTTTCTCAGTGGCGCTCAGGTCCACGAGGTCAAAAGCCACATTCATCAAACTTTATTTGAGAGCCAGTGCTAGGATCTGCGTGTGTGTGTGTATAAGGTGTCAGTCTGGTTCTTATCAGCCTGAATTAAGGACTGTTGACGTCTACAAAATGAGTCTTTTATTCTTGGCAAGCATTACTGTGCTTATTTGATAAAAGTGAACCCATGCAGAGACAGTCTGCTCTTCCTCCAAATAAGTCCAGGAGGCGTCTGTCGAGTAAATCAATTAGTAAACACACAAACCAAATCCGAAATGACACGCTCGTAATTTCACTCTTTTTATTTCCTCCAGAATAGTAGTTCATATTCAGCAGTGCAGTGGGTGCAATTTCAAACTCAACTTCAAACAGGCGCAGTGATTTTCAATAAGAAATCGAGGAGGAAATGAAAAGCACCCAGCTGTGTAACAACGGCTAAAACCTCTACTCTATTTGTATTTCTGTAAAACATCATCTGATTTACATGAAAATTGCTATTTGAAGGAAATACAAACTCAAATGGCTGTGCCACACAGTGACGACTCTTGAGGATGTAGCTTAGAGTTGCATTCCAGATGGATCGGCTGTTTTGCATCAGCAGGCTTTTTTTGTTTTGCGCTGGAGCTGCTGAGGCTGTTTACTCAAAGTGAAGGCTTGTGTATGAAATATGTACACAAACAGCACACTAACAGGAAGATTGTGAGAGCACCTGCTGAGATGTGACTGGGGTATAAAGCAAAAAGCAGAGGATTTGACTATTTACATGAGGTAGTCTAGTCGAGAAATAAACAAACAACAAGCAATTGGGTAGAATCCATTTTCTGCAGCTTCCCCGCTGTCCGTGTGTGTATACAGAGAGATTCTCAACATTTGAATCAGAATACGTCCATTCATGCCATCACAACATGAGGCCTAATGCAGACCAGATGTGGTTATGCAGAAACAAACCATTAGATGTCTCACTGTCACTCGTATAAAACAGACATTCATATTCTGCTGGGGGTCCGGTGCCGACTGTGAGAAACAAAAAAAAAAACAGAGGTCTAGTGTGGTGAGTGGATTTACTACAGAGCTGTCAGTTAGACATCTGTAAAGATGGAGCGTCCCAAAAATGTGCCGCTCCTCTCGGGGCCCCATTTATCAACGAGAGCCAGAGATTGCCATGTCAGGCCCCTTATGATATACAGCGTCCAGTCGGGCCTCTTAGCTGGTATCAAGATATCTGGACAAAAAGTTTTTTTTTTTTTAGCTCAGTTCAACTTGTGTTCAGAGCTGTAGGGCTGTTAACAATCTCAAAGCGTCCCCCAACCAAAACAACCTGTAACTCTTCTGTGTTCACTGCTGAAGACATCATGGAAACTCCACTCAGGATGTGAAAAATATTTTATCAGATGTTTTACATTTTGTAATAATGTGCTCTTTCCATCTCTTTCTGGGGACCTGTGTTCCATCTAAATGTGCTTGTAGAGATGCTGCGTGTGTGTGCACGGACACACATTTGTTCTCCGTGGGACAGGACACGTGTATCTGATATGTGCCGGTGAGAGAGGCCCTCTGCAGGCATGTGGTCCTGGTTATCAGCCCTTACCTCCCTCTGGTATGCAAGTATTACAAGGAAACCTGTTGCAGTGATCCAGCAGTCAGAACCATATGTAACATTCCTCGGGATCATCTGCATTTAATGTGGCGCCAGGTCCACAACAGAGCCTCTCTCTCACATGGAACACGCATACTGCCAACAATCTCCATCCAGCACTGTTTTTAACAAGCATCATTTGCATTTTTAATTAGCACCTTTCAATCCAAAAAAAAATGGTGCTGATGCAGAGCATCAGAGGGAATGTTCACCGCCCATCACATGGCATTTCCAGCCGGGAGAAGCAGCCCCTGTGCTAGCAGCAAACCACATCTTGTTGCCTGAAACAATATTTGATCTCCCTCATAACTGTTGAGTCAAGATTTTAAGGATTTCTGTTATATAGGCCCACTGAGCCAAACTAATATGTATCTTTGACAGGACTGCTACCTGCAAAACTACTTAAGCTAGCTGGTGAGAATGTAAACAACATTTACATTTTTTCTTTATTCAGATATGATTTCTAACCTAAATACAAAGGTGCTTATTGCAGATTAAGCCTTGTTTTCCATTTCCATTTAGGAACCTTAGGGGAAATACAGGGGAAAAGGCCTTTGAGGTTAACATGACTTTGTGCTGCTGTTTACAGTTTAGACTGCAGGTTCGTCCTGTTTTTATCTTCAACCTTCGACTGAGGTTCCAGGTTGGCATTTCGACATTTATTTCTTCCGCCAAGCATCAAAGACCGAGACAGTGAATGCAGCATCTAAATGAAATGGTGTGTGATAATCTGCAAAGCATCTCGTCTATATCAATAGAGCATAGAGCGTCACAGTAATGTAGGCCCATAATTATTATAAGAAACGTGTAGACGTCATAATCGATCTTGAAGCAGTAAGCAATGGGAAAGCAACTCAAATGTTTTCATACAAACATAAAAAGCACTTTCCCAGGATAGGGACTTTCCAGTGGCTTAGTTTGGCTGGTTCATGTATTTGGCCTGCCTGCGTCTTCTAAATGCCAATCATGCCTGCTTATTTGAAGAGCATCTCTCTCTCTGTTGAATTGAGTGAATGCCTCCAGTAAAATTGTGATCTTTATCAGCTTTGTACAGGGAAACGCTCTGAGCGCTTTGCTGTTAGGCAGCTGGATGGAAAGCCAAAGATCATCTTTTCATGGAGTAAGATGACATTCCTTTTTAGAGATTTTTTTTTAATTTAACGAGCTGTCGACATAAATCACAGCTCACATCAAGCCATAAATGCTCGAGAAAGACATTTGAAGGTTTTTTTTTTGTGGTCCTTACATAAAAAACACACAGAAAATGCACATCAAGTAGCAACCTGCTGGAGTTCAGTGATAAAGTACTTGTTTCATCGTTGATATTTGTCCCTCAGTCTTCTTAGGAGCTCTGCAGCGGGACTCATGGGAGCTGTCAGTGCAGCTCAGGCATGATAAATAAAGTTGCACAGGCTTTGTATTGTGTGCAGTGAAGGAGTCGCACATGAGTTACGCTGACCTTGTCTCGCAGATTCAAATCCCAGACAGAAGGTGCGCACATTGTGAACCACTGCCAAGGAGCTGTGGTAGTAATGTGGCGAATGATGTCGGGGATGTTTTCTGTAAACACGATATAATTTCCTTCTCAGATTGCCGGCTGCATGTCGGCCACAGAGGGATGTGGGTGATCAGTTTATCCCTTAGTAATAGAAGGAATGATGGTCTGCGTATAATTAAACCCGGTTTGATACTGGCCTGGAATTAGTTTGTCTCTCTCGCTAGTTAAAACTCTGATATGTTGTCTTGATGCAGGAGAACCATTCTTGCTCTTCTGTTTTGAACGCGTGCAGATGAGGAGTGGCGTAGCCTCACAGCGTCTGCTGACCGCCGTGACCTTCCCTCATATTGTTGTTTTGACTCGTATTACAACCCTTTTCACCCCCAGAAAATAATCAATCCAGTCCACTGACCCTTGTCAGGAGGCAAACTGGCTTTGAATATGAAACTTGCTCGTGCTGGATCTCACAAAACGGATGTAATATCGTTTTTTGGGAAATGTGAAACCGAGCAATTGTTTCCTGCATAGTCAGGTTCCTGTTTGAAAGCAGCAGACGGGGTTCCTGGGTCAATTGTGTATTCAAAGAATCCTGTTGGTGTATTCAAGTTATACTAGACTGTGGAGGCAAGAGAGTAAACACACATTTACATATAGACAGCATTTTTTATTTCTTCACTGTGATCTGTATTGACTGGAGGCTCTGTTAGAGGTTTACAACTGCTTTGAAAACTATATTGTGCTTCACATCTCAACTAAAAATGTTTCATGTGAGGCTCCCCTCTTTCTTTCTCCTTCCGTTTGGTCTGTACATGACTGATTTAGTACCCCACCTTATCTGAGTTATTTACTCTAGGATGGAGATGCAGTACGTCTGAAACCCATAATCGATTAATTGACCTTTTTTCATGAATGCCTGATCGTGATTGCAACTTGAACCCTGGGAGCTTGTATTTGACATGTTTTCCACTATTGTCTGACATTTTATAAACTACACTAAACAAGTTAATTTTAATTTAATCCCTAATATAATCCGTAAACTATATTGTCTCTAACCCCAGTATGTGAAGTCTGGTTCTGTAAAAGGTTTTTCTAAAAGTCTACCAAACCCACTCCGTGGTTAAAGTCCTCTAATCTGTATTACACTCAATGGGTTCAGGCCAAGTCTGAGTACACATGACAGGTTGCTCCATCTGTCTGCCTTCGACTAAATTCCAAGACAGTTTGTGGAAAATATTGAACAGCTATACAACTTTCAAGTCCAGCCATGGCAGCTGTTGGATTACACAAAATCCTCGAAAATGTTATTTTTTCTAAAAATTTCATCAAAGCGCCTTTTAAATCCAGGTGTTGCTTGAACCGTGTCAGGTGCGCAGATGATATATTATTTAGTGTGTGACCTGCTGCTGCTGCAGACTGCCCTCTTACTGTCCTCCATCTTAGTAAATCTATCCAGGCTTCAGCCAGGGAAGAGATGAGGGTCGGGATTTCATCCACGAGTAATGGATGATATGTCACCGAGACGGAGAGGCTGGTGCATGCTAAGAGTCGGGCACGATGTTTCCCCTCACCCGCTAAAGCCAAGTTCTGACTGATAGATTGTAGCAGAGCCAAGTCTCCTCAATCAAACCTGGGACCCTTCACTGCACAAGACCTCAGGAAAGAGGAGATGCGTATTCATCTCACACACCTCATTTTTTTTCCCAGGGAAACGCTATTTTACCGAAGGCGATTTTTATTGGAGCATCACTGCTGTGTGATCTAAACAACCTTTAGATCATACAATAATGGGAAAAAAAGATAAACATGCACCGGCATGCTGCAAAACAAGATTGCCTTCTACAACTCGGGGCTGTAATAGCCTGTTGGACTATTAAATGGAACAAAGCTCATCTATATATCAGCTCAGCAGCAGCGATTCACAAACAGTCACACACAACCTAAAGGCTTTCTATAAATGCGCTCCTGATAAATTTCTCTTATCCTGTAGAGGTGTCCCCTCCCCCCCCTTTTATTTGGGTGAATCAACACCACCCAAGGCAGAGGAACACAACAAATGATATCTAGAATCTCATTCTGATATCTACTGCTTTTCTGAAATTAGAGATGCACAGCACCACGTGCAAATGTAAATCTTTAGACCATTGAGTCCTTGTGTGAGGACTGAAGGTGATTCTTTCCTTTTTTTTTTGTTTCAGGAAACCCCCAGATCTGGGAGCGGACGCCACAAGAGGTGAGACTCATTTTGTTATCCTGACACTGAGTGGAGTTTATCTGCTTCAGCATCACTAGTAATGTGTCGAGAGGAGGAACAGAGGCCGGGATGAGAAACAGCGGTTTGAGTCATTGTTTAGGAGAGCAGGTTCTTTGGCAGATGCTTTTATGGGTCAAGAAAAATGCATGTTGGTGATTGTTTTGATCAGTAGTTGACAGGACACCATCTGGGCCTTGGACACTTCAGATCATGTCTTCACCGCTGTAGCTGGCACGGCGTGCTAAAAATACATCATTTGCTTTGAAAGGTATGGAGTCTAAAATATGTGGCTCATTTCGGTCAAGAGTGATTTACAAGATTGCACTTGATAAGGGGCTTTTTAAACTTCAAAAAAAGTTCTTCTGCGCAGATATTTTTCTCTTTATTTCATACAATTTACTGCAGAAGTTTTGGCAGAGAGCACCAAAAATGATGGTCAAAATTGATTAAATCTTAAAAATGCAGCCTGCAAACAGGCAATCAAGGTGAAGTTCTTTGTGAACATCTGTGTGTGGTATTTATTTTTGCTTTATTTGCAACCAAATTGTGAAGTTGTGGCCAACCCCAACAGCCAAGTTCACCAGCTGACATTCAATCTGGCCATGTAATTATGGCTGCTGCTCTCATCAGCTGGCCTAGCTTCACTTGGACGCTCCGCAGCGCTGCAACGGATAACCCGCCAGGTGGGCCGGGCAGCAGAAGATGGCTGATAGAGCAACTTTATAGATACGTGCGTCTCTCTAATTTATTTTCTTCTTTCAACCATCTCCTGTCTCAGTCGCTTTATCTTGTTTTCTCTCTAGATCCAAGCTATTCTTCTCTACAGTTTGGTCCTGCTTTCCACAAAAACTCCTTTTTTTGTAATGTTTAAAATTCTGCTGTTATGCAGCCGTGGCACATTATTTATTTTATTTTACCTTTTTATTTTTTTTTTACCAGGAAGTCCTATTGAGTTTAAAAATCTATTTTTGCAAGAGAGACCTGGTCAAGGTAGCAGCCGTACAATTATCACAAAACACAAAATTACAACGTATAAAACTTTATATAGAAAAAGTCTCAATAAAAAAAACACAGCGGCCTCTCAAGAAAAACAACCACATGCCTCCATCACCACATTCTTTATGTTGCCCTTAAATTCATTAATCTATATATTTTTGTAGATTATTACATGCCCAAGGTTCATAGCAGGAAAATGCATTTTTTTTTTCAACCACTTGGAGGATCATAGCTGATAATTACTAGAGCTGAGACAGAAAAGGGTTCAGATGTCAGCTGGAAGTTTACTCTATTATCACTTTATAAATACAAAATCCACCAATGCTGTTGTATATCCCATCAAATTCCATTTAAATATCGAGCACTTAATATTGTCTTTGTCTGGGTTTTTTCAGAGTCTGAAGCTCCTTCTACCTTTCAAATATAAAAACAAAACTACGTACCAATTATAGCTCATCTGGAATAGTTCAGGGGCCGTGGGAGATCGGAGCGTTAAACTACTTTTAAAGCTTGAAACGTCGGCTGGGATACAAAGAGGAGTGACTGGCATTGATCAGCCACACTGGCAAGCCCCCCACCCTTAAACGATGGTCAGATATTACTGATTTGAGCTCAAAACGACTCTGAAAGTCTCCATGTTTTCTTGCTATTTGGGGGAATGGCGTGTATCAGGGCGAGGCGGGTTGTTAATCAGATGTTGTGGTTTTCAATGTAGTTTTTGACAAATTGACAGTTGAGTTTGTAGGAGGCGTTGTTATACCTGTGGCTGCTGCTGTTATTGGCTCCTGCTCTCTCCTTCCCTCCTGCTGAGGCTCCTGAGAGTGCGTGATTGACTCAGCCTCTCTCTCCCCCAGACCTCACGCTGCAGGGCGCTAATGGGCCACGGTGTGATATTTAGTATCGAGGCCATGGTTGTTTAGGCTTAGCTTCAACACCCGCTGAGCACCCGGGTGTGTGTGCTGTTTGTGTGTGTGTGTGTGTGTGTGTGTGTGTGTGTGTGCGTGGGTGCAACCGGGGAGATATTTCTTGAAATGCGACGACATGCATGTCGTTGTTTCGCGTTTGGCTCTTTTTCGGCGAGGGGATGTATTCGTTGCCACGCTGTGTAATGTATGCGTGTGCTTGTGACGATAAAGGAAAGGTAGCCTTGGAGAGCCTACAATGAGAGAGACAAATAAAAATGCACTTTGTGCCAAGCAAGACGTTTCAAGGACTCGCTCCTGATCATAAGTGATGGCCGCTGCAATGTATGGCTCTCTGTAAAATGAGCAAAAATAGGATGTTGGTTTTCTAAATGTCAAGGTCCAGAAAATGCTCCTGTATTATATATGGCACAGTAGCCTAAATGTAAAGCAGACTATCTGAAACTGTCTCTCATTAGTCTTTATGCTACTTCATAGGGCTGAACGATTTAGAAAAAAATATCTAATTGCGATTATTTTTGACTGATATTACAGCTGCGATATGATTTGCGATATTTGAGGGAATGAAGGTAATCATTATTCTCACTGAAAAACAATAAAATAATCTTTTTTTTGCAGTGATCTGGGCCAAACAAAGATGCTTTCTTTCGTCTGTAGAACAGGAAGTATAGGCCGGGACGTCTCTGCAGCACAACAATATTTAATTTAAAATGCTGTTTTGCCAAATATTGCATCAGGCCATATTGGGATTTCGATAAAATTGTTCAGCCTTATAACTTAAGCATATTTTGATATATTTAACGCAACACTTCACATTAGATAAATCATGAGGCTCTACAGTATTTCTGCGGCAATTCCGAATAATCCAGAATGCAGTATTTTATCGTAGCACTGGACATAGTGCTACGATACTGGAAACTATTTGTTGTTTGTATATATTTTCATAAATGTTCTTTACCCTTAAGACCGAATTGTTCAAAGAAATCTCCATAGGACATGCATTGTTTTGTTGGTGTTATTTCTTTAAAGCCCCTAAAAACTTGACTTCAACTCTCTATAACATTAAATATTTGTGACAAAGTCAAAGTTGAAAAACCTTTAAAACCATTTAGTTCCTTTTCATTCATAAACTCAGCTAATCTGCTTAATTCAGACTGCGTGTTTTGACCAGATTTGATTGATAAACAACAGAAATCTCTCAATCAAAATTTAACTTTGGAAAAAATAGTTTGTTCAATTAGCCATCAGTCATAGTAAGAATCTTCAGGGTCTTTTAAAAATAAAAATAAAAATGATCAGTCAGTGCTAAGAGAGAAAAACAAATTGCTATGTTGTGACAGTTTTTAACCATATTGTCCACTACTGCCTCTCCAGTCTCAGAGTTAAAAGTACTGTAAAGTAGTCTAATAAAGGGAACATCATATTTGGCAGATTCTGAAAGGAGTGCAGATGGTACAAAAGAGTTATATTTGTCCTTTGTCTTGCCAGCAGCTTTCCTGTCTCTTTCAGCTGTAGAAATATGCAGACAGCCCCCTTCAGACAAGTCAGTGAAGCCTACAGACGAACACAGAATAATCTGATTCCCAGGGAGGTTTTGTAAACCTGGCACAATCTGTTCCTACCGGGGAGCCGGAGTTGTTGTAGTCTGGTGTTGTGTGCAGAGCCAGCCGCTCATTCCAAGTCCCCACGTCAATAATTGCTGAAATAGGGTCAGTGAGAAAATAAACTTCACGTGAATATTCGCCCTCGGAATCCGTCTCCAAGTATCGAGAAGGTGAAGAGGAGCTGAGCTTAATGTTCTGCTCGAGCTGCGAACAAAAACCTCCTTTTTTTTTTTTTTTGTGTCACACCAGCTTAAGAACAGTGACGCACAAGTTGCCACTGCCATTCTTGAGCCTATTTGAAGTTGTAATATGTAAATTGTTTCTTAATCAGAATCCTTTTTACACATAAGTTGCAAATCCTTGACGGCCTTTTCTCCATTAATGGAATAAAAGGCAAAAGGGTTGTTAACAATGCACGCCTAATTGAAAGGGCTACACGCAGGAAATATTCCCACCTGTTCTTTTGATGACGGATGTGTCATCCCATTGAAGTTTAATAATGTGGGTATGATTCATACCTTGAATACAGTATTGAACACACGCATTCACTTCAGCATTCTTTTTCATGTTTAGAATTTGAAGTAAATCAGAAACCTCGTGTTGCATTCAGGGTGTTTCTAGTTTCTGTTTTTGTGTGTGTTCGTAGCAGCGCCGCGGGGCCGGGATCTGAGGAAGAGGTGGGCGGGAACAGCAGACAGCGACACAACCGCCACGGCAGAGATGGGACCTTGGAGAAGAGGATGGAGGAGCTGGAGAAGGTACGTCACGGCTTGGTCATACTGCACCTGTAGAATCACAAACCAAAATGACTGACTTACAATTACTCTTAAGCTCACCTTTTAACAAGGAAACAAACTGAAATGTAACGGGGAAATACATGCTCTCCTATGGGTTTACGTCATGATCGGATAAAAAAAAACACAGATACATTTTTATTTTGGCCGATGAGAAGGCGAGTAAATGTGGGCATCTGCTCTGAGACGGGACTGCTTCCTATCTTGGTCCCGATGAGTCAGAATACACATTTCCTAACAGGTTTTTATCTCCTCCCTGCTGGGAGAAGGTCAGCGTTGTTCTTGACACCGTTCTCGATATTTAAAGGATCCTTTTGTCACGCTGGCTAAGTTCCAATGTGTCACCACTAACTCTTCCTGCTGCTTTTTTAAATTAGACATGTAACCACGAGGGAATAAGAACCAAATAATGTTCTCTTTCAGATTGTTTTATTTTTTCTTCTTTGTTTTTTTAATTAAATTTCCATCCGTAGTTTCAATCAGATAAGACATGAGCAAATAGTAATTTGTTGGCCAGGAGGAAACAGGGCCATGTTTTTATGTTTTTTCTTTTAAAATATATATTAACTTTTCAATATTTTTTTTCTTTGAACTTTATCTCCCTGCATCAAGGTTTAAAAGCTGTTGTGTGCATCACACTGCCAGGAATATATATCTGTGTTGGAGCAATACAGATTGTCTTTATTATTACTACTATTTTAAATATATATATATCAATAATAATACATAATATAGAACATTTCAACACATTACATACAAAAATATGCCCAAAAAAAGTCAAATTTAAGATTATGGACTCAGCATTAAAGTATTATTTGTGTTATTACACATAGTAAACTCCTCACGTCAGTAAATCCTCCAGATACACAGAAACAACACTGAGAACATGCCCACAGTGTCCTCCATGTCAGCTACGGCCCTGACCCGGACCAAAACGCACCCGATTTCTTCTTCTTCTTCTCATGTTCTGTCTTGTGGTGTTAACTCATTCTCCCGCGTGCCCACTGTGTGACCATCGAGGTGTGAGTTGCACCCTTGAAATAGGATGTTCTGACGAAAGATCAGCCAGTGAGAGCAAATCCGAGGAAGCTGAGTTTCACTGGCTTTTCCTTCCTCTAATACCCTGTGTGCAACCCAAGCTAAATTGAGCGGAACCAGCACGGAAATGTAATAATCATAGATGAAGGGTGCGTATTAGATGCAATAACTTCCAAATCCCATCAACTTCTGATTGCTCCCTGAGTTTTGAAAGTTCATCCACAACTGCTCTGGCCCACTCAAAGCTCTTTATCAGCTCCACTTTGTTCGGAGGAATTTTCACTTTTGAGACCTTTTGATCGGTTACCCAGGTTGTGATTTAATGGCTGAAGACTGCGGCTCAGCACCGGCAGAAATCCTCCTCAGTGTTGTTGAAGCGATGACCTTTTACAGCACAGATATGTCTTTCTCTCCGAGACCGTTCTAATCAGACACTCAACCCCTCACTGCAGAAACTCGACTCGAAATCAAATGTCACTTGAGTGGATTTTGAAAAAAAATTTTTTTTTTATATAAAGTAAACACTGCTTTGATTTCAGTGTGAGGTATTTCTCTCAGTTAAATGACTAGAAACACTTTGAAAATCCTATTTCATGTGTATGTCGAAGGTCTGCTCTTATGAGATTATGAGGTAAATCTCTGAGACTGCAGCCTGCAACTTTAGGTCCTTAGACGTTACTTACATACGCCTCACAAGTACAGTATGTGTGATAATTACAGAATATATGTCTCATAGAAAAGCCTGTTTCCCAAAGTTAAGTTAAGCTCAGGTTGAGAAGAAAGTCACGGAGCAGATGACGCATTCAGAGCGAAACCTCTAATGGAGATTTGACGTGCGTTGCTATTTTGGTGTGAAAGGAGTGGAAGTGCTGTATGTAGAGTTTCATCGGTGGGTGAGCGTGTTTATGTCGGCTACATTAATGCTTCGTGCTGTACCTGCCTGATCGGTTTCTATGGAAACAATTTCATGCTTGTCTGGAAAATGGAAAATCCTGGTCTAATCTTCATTTCCATCAAAGCAGTTTCAACATTGTTAACGTCTCTGTGTTAAAAGCATACAAAGAATCTTTCAATAAGGAACATTTATCCATTTATTTCACTGTAGTTGTCGGAGGAGGCGGACATGAACACTTTGGCTCTTAACCAAGTACAACGTGAAAGAAACAAAAGCACTGTAAAAAAAAAAAAAAAAAAAAGGAACTATTAATGCAGTGACAATCTGCTCTGTTGATTATTACAGATTGTTGAATTTGGAAATTGAAAAATGATATATATCATTAAAACTGTCACAAAAAGTAAATTAATTAAAAAGCGAATGCCTTTTTAAAACCAGACGCTTTCGTTGTAAGTAATGTGCCTTCAGTAAAGTTTATCCTGCAACAGATTAATACACAGGCCTGAATATTCTCCATTGTTGAGTGCAGCTGTTTGCAGTTGCAGGTTTTGGCACATCCAAGGCTTCTAATGCTGGACAGTAGCAAGCTTGAGTTTACTTCTAGTGTCTCCCATAGGATAAAATGGTCTTGGATTAAGAGAATTACTGCATCCAAAACAAACATCTCAATAAACAAACATTACATAAGAACACACATGCAAACAGTAGCCTGAGATAAAACAACCAAACAGTCCTTCTTTTTTAGCTACTTCCTGTAGCTCCTCCTGGGGAATCCCAAGGCTTTCCCAGGCCAGATGGGATGCACTGTATAATCCTTCAGGGATATTCTCTTTTTCCCAGTTGGATGTAACTCCACAGTCCGGTGTTTAAGCGGCTTCCTGATCAGATGGCTAAACCAGCTCAACTTGGTCCTCTTTAATACTGTGGAGCAGCAATTCTCCTCCTTAAGCACGTGTATGAATCAAACAAACAGTGTCTGGATTCCTCTCCACGCTCACTTCTCCAACTTCAGATTAGGGCTGCGTCTGCCAATTTCTTTGTAACTTTCCGAAAACCGACTTCCGTCCCCTTTTTTACGTGCACAACACAGTGCAACACTAAATGCATTTCAGGGTGAACCCCACCTGCGAAGAAAACGGCGTCCATCTGCAGTTTTTTCCTTTCATTGGTGAGGGTTGGAACATGGATCAACAGGTAAATCGAGAGATTCGCCACAGTCTGGTACAATGCCCACATTACTGCGGAGACGCAAGATACTTGAACTCCTTTACTTACGGCAATGGTCATCCTATCCCAACCCCCAAAACCTTTTTGAAAACGTCATTTTGAGTTTTTCAGGCAGCGACGCCTCAATGCAAGTGTTTTTTTGGATCTGACGATTGCCATTTACCAAAGAAACTGAAGTAATTACAGTTTTTAGCAATGTGTGTGAACTTTTCCATCTGGTGAGAAGATTTATAATTCATGTTGCTAATTGTGTGTGTGTGTGTGTGTGTGTTTTCAGGAGCTGGCCAGAGAGCGCCAGGAGAACGACAGGCTGCTGAAGGCCCACCAGGACAAAGACGACCTCATCGGGAAGCTGAAGGAGGAAATTGACTTGCTGAACAGAGTGAGTCCAGCCTACGTAATTTTCTACTCCGATGTCTGTTATTTTGAGCGCTCCTTTGTGTTTCCATGTGTGGGTGTCTTGTGTGGGTTGTAAATCATCATCTGGCATTTTAGTGGAGTTCTGTATAATATCTGTGTGTTTTTCTACAATGATCGTTTTGCAGTCCATTAGGATTTGGACACCAACAAACCTTCACGTTTGGATCTACACACTTGTTACGAGACGACGGCAAATGCTTTACGCTGAGTCATTGTATGTGCAATTTGCATTATAAAAACTCACCGGAGTTCTGATGGCATTTCAGCCTCAAAAGTTACTGCTTCCCAGTGTTAGGGTGACATTAATGTCTTATTGATTTCTGCACCAAAAACAAATTTGCTGCCTGGTGGATAAGAATCTCAGACTTGCGTCTCAAGCAAATTGAGAGACTTCTTTTTTTTACTTTTTATCGGCTTTGAGGGTATTTTCCTTCATATTTCGACACTGTTGTGATTTTTTACCACAGAGGGTTCGGACAGTTTGTTTTGTTGAATAAAGCAACAAAAGAAACCGATTTATTAAGTGAGAAAGTGCAGTGGCAGCTGAAAACACCACAAATACCACAGCCTTCAGCTTTTTAAAAAAAACCCGGTTTCTCGCTACTTTCTTTTGATTTACTCCCAAACACAGTGTGTTTGAAGGTAGACTCAGTACGAGGCAACAGGTGCAGCATTCAGAGCATTCGGAGAAGAGAATTTAAACCTCACACTTACTCTGTCATTGGACTTCAGCTCCAGTTGAATTTGAAACCAGCTTTGAAGAACTGAAAAATCCAACTAACTCAAATGTCCAACAAGCTTTTAAAATCAAACGTCAAAGAGAAACGAACAAAGTCCGATGTTGAGCTCCTGTTTAATAATCCTCCTTTGCTCCCGTCATAGTTACGAGGGTCGATAGATTTGTCCGCTGGTCGTTTTGAGTCTCCAATGATCTCACATACGGAGAACAGGCGACACTTTAGTTGTGGCTCTTCTTAAAACTGTGATAATAAAGCCGCCTCACTTCCTGATTATAGTCGGAAGTGCTATTGAGTACTCTTGTAGCTGTCGCACTGGGAGCGTTTAACACTAGCAGGGGTCATTCGTGTTTTTACTTCGGTTTGGCCCCACAGGTCGGGGCCCTGTAGCCTCCTCACACTGCGGTCAGGGTTGAAAGGTCGGGGATAAGTAAGCTGATGTCTCTTTATATTCAGCCGGCGGAGTGAAACCTCCCCGAACCCTCTGAACCCTCACCTCCCTCATCGCCCTCATCTCCCTCCCACCCCAGACTGCATACAAACCCTCCTCCACTCGCAGCCTTCGCTCGTGTTTCTGGGTCAAGGAGGCTGCTGGTAAAATACATCTCTGCTTTTTTTTTTTGGCATCTCTGAAAGGGGAAACGTAGCGGCAGACGTCAAAGACTTTCATGTCTCACAGGTTCAGTAAACAGCAAGTATGATCGTTGCTTGGTGATTATCTGGAGTCTTTAGTCAGCGCGACACACGCTGCACAACCCCTCTGCAAACACTAAGAGTGCAATATTGGGTCCCGCTGATAGCATCACATGGACAGGAAGCTGGTCATAAGAGAAAGGCCTTTTATGTGAGGACGGTCAACGTGGTGATAGCCATCAGAAATGTCCCCGAGAGAGGCTCCCGCAAGGCCTGATGGGAAAGCAGGAGATAACGGCTGATCCAGTCTGCCGCCTCGGTGCAGAGGAAGATTGAACCCTCTCTGTAGAAGTTTATTTAATAGAGAAAGAAACGATAAAGCTCAGCTCCTCACGATATACTTTGAAGAGAGAAATCCTGTCTTGTAGACGGCTCAGAACCCTGTAAGCACATACATCAGTGCGACGACGCAACTTGTTTATTTGCTATTTTTAAAGGTTAAAGCGATAGTTTTAAGTGGCTTCGTATGAAGTATTTATCTATAGTTAATACTTTACCTCCAGACTGTCTAAATGTGTGCAGATGGCACTAACCCGTCCGCCCTTTTCGCAGGACCTGGACGACATTGAAGATGAGAACGAGCAACTCAAGCAGGAGAACAAGACTCTGCTGAAGGTGGTGGGTCAGCTGACGAGGTAGAAGCCAACACGCACACATCCCGGATGAATGGAGCGTCTCTGTTCTGGCCTCCTCCTGCCCTCCTGCCCTGGGTCAAGTCCAGCAGCATGGCCTTTAATCTTTCATTCTGTCTCGCCGTGTGTTAGAGGTGAACCTGTAAAGTAGTAGAGCCTTACAGCCTTAAACACATTCCCCGAGGAGGATTCGCTCCACTGGAGGGGAAAGACGGTCTCACGGGGATTGTCTGTCGTACATATTTAATGTAAATGTATTGTATATAGGCCATTTAGATTGTTAATTCTTGGGGGGGATTTTTTTTTTTTTTTATAGAAGGTCGTAAAAAAGGCAAAAGTAAAATGAATGTATGTGCTGCGCAAACAAGTGCACACAGTCTTTAAATAGCTGTTTGGAGGTTTAAAAAAAAAAAACAACTTCTGTGCACACAGCCGTCACCCAGCTAAATAAAAAATAGAAAATAAAGAATTGAAGTGCAGTTTCATCAGGGAACTTGTAACGATGGAGCTTCTCTCGAGGAACTCTTGGACCAAATTCTACATAATTACTGCTACAGTACCATCAGCCAAAGTGGGCATAGTGCCTTGCAATACATGGGAGGATTTTTTTGTCAATTCTTTAAAAAAAAAAAAAAAAAAAA
>CALSBV010010187.1:4861516-4911480 GCA_943590825.1 Bovichtus diacanthus
GGATTCTGTTTTTAAAAGCTCTCTGTAATTCGTTTACAAGTTATGTCTTTGCAATATTTGATAGATGTTTAGCTGCTCTGTTTATGGCATCTAAGATGTGTGGAGTGAGCTACAGTGCATTTTCTGCGTATGATAACCAAATGAACTGAAGGAACATTCTGTTTGAAATGCATCTTTTTTTTTTTGTTTACTCAAGGGAACAGGCTTGGCTGGTAGTGGAATTTTACTTTCTGTATTTAGATCATTTTTACTTGCACTGTGGAAAATAATCTATAGGTTTTTAGATAGCTCTGCTTCCACACACGGTCACGTATTACTGGGGGTTAAAGAGAATCCCCTCGGCAGACAGACATCAGAGACCCATCTCTCTTTCCATGACATTATGCATGTACAGAAGATTAAGTCATTTAATAAAAGTTTGATTATCTCTCTCCTCAGTCGACTCGCTTCTGTTCATTAAGACTAATTTGATGTGATGATACCATGCCACTGAGTCGGTAATGCAATGTGACGGTGGCGGGGGGCTCACTTCCTCCGCCTAACACACACACACACACATTCACGATGATTCAACATGCCAATCACCAACCTGAATGCATAGACGCCACCACCCTGAGACAAGAAACCTCCACAGAACCTTTATTACGCTTTTAAAATGCATTAATTCCATCACTTGGCAGGACTAATGTCGACTAAATCTCCACATAATGGTCTCCGCTGCAGGCGCTCTCTATAATCCCTATTAGCATTTTTATGAAAAGTTGTATAGGGTCTGTCGTTTGGAGGGCAAAGACGATTCATATCTGCTTCTAGTTTGTAACTATAGTCTGCTGATTCACTCCCACTGCCAACATCTAGACTCGCCGTATTAAGACCATTGTAGGTAGGATCAGATCAAATAAGTTAAGTTATTTTAGTTCAATTATTTAAATCCAGGGGAGCGTGCAGTATCTGGGCTCCTGATGATGCTTGATATCACTTTATGATGCGGCACCTCCCTCCTGTCAACAACGTGGTGAAACAAACATTTTATAGCTGCAGTTGATGAGGCTTCAACAAAATGAAAAATCATCTTTTTGACAAACCAGACAGTCGGTAGCCTGTGGATTTTGGCCAGAAAAAGACTTTCCTGACACATTTATTTACCCTTTTTTTTTTTTTTTTTTTTTTGAGTCCAGTGAAGTGCACTCAACAGTTAAGACATTAAACAGTTGAACGGTAATCAAGATGGACTCAAGATTTTCCTGCCAAATGTAAAATGAAATGGCAAAAACATTTCAACACTGCATTGAATATTGCATGTTTTTCCAAAATCATGTGTCAAATCTAGTTTGTTTGTACGTACGGCTGCGAATAGACACGTCTTCCTCCACATGGTGCATTCGATCCTGAGAGGCTGATAGTCCGGGCAGAGATGAGAGGCAGGCCTTATCTTGTTCTTGTAGAAACCCAGCCATATTTCATTATCGGCTGCTTTCCTTCTCTTGATTCTCCGGCCAATCGCCTCAATCTCCAGGGTCCCTGGTGCGGGGAAGCACTCATCTACACAGAGGAAGGCAGAGGTCAGGATGCCAGAAAGAGTGAGAGCGGATGGGTGGAAAGAGACTGGACATATTTGTGCAATTTCCTATTCCTTCTGGTCTACTTTATCACAGCAGCCCATTTTCACCAGCACCAGCCTCAAAATGGCTTGTGACTTCCCACGCGCCTTTTATACCTCATTATCTCTAAACGAAGCGATGTCTGAGGTGACACTTTGAAGCCAAATTCGAATTGAAGTGTCCTCGAGATGGCAAATGATTGCGTTCAGACCCGCCGTCCCACCCTGATGTCACACTGTACTTCCAGCACATTCTCTTTCAAGCAAGTGAGACTTCTCTCTCTCGCCCACTATGAAAGTGCTTTTTGAAATCCGGCTGCAAGAGCCAGACGTTGTTTCCGAGGACAAACAGCCACCGCGTTGGAGCCGTAGCTGCAATAACAAGACTTCAGACGCCCCGCGTGCACTTCTCTCAACACCTGGACTACATGTGAAGCTGCCCTTTGATGAAATGCCCTGTAAAAGTCAATGGCATACTACCACAGTTCACAAACTGAGAGGAATCAACTAATGGCACTACAAAGGAGTGACATTTACCAAATGGCATAACTTAACTCGTCAGAGGAAATACTGAAGAAGAGGAGGATAAATGGGATTTCGAAAGATAGTGAGCAGCTGGATAATGAAACGGCTTGTTTAAACGCGGTAAAATGGCCTTCTAAAAAAAATCTAAATAAATGGTAATAATAATGCCAATGAAAGAAGTAATAGTTTAAAAGGCTTTATTCCATTTTCGACCCATTTGGAAGACATTTTATTTCTTTTTGACGAGTGATTATTGCTTTTTCCGGCAGCTATTACATTATCAGCTGCTATAAAGCATATCCCAACACTTTCCATCTGGAGCATTTTATCACCGCAGCTGTCACCTCAATATCACTCTCGCCAAAATGACTTCTGTCTACCCCTCATAACCCACTGTCCTAAAAAAAGAGATCTATTTGAGATGGCACTACAAACCCATATCCTGCTCTGTCCTTTGGCCTGTTGGCTGCTGTTTCCATTCGTCTGCCTTCTATAACTTTGTTTCATCTTCCGATTTTTAAACTTTGGACCCAACTCTGTCCAGTGGGCTTGAATAATGCTGTTCTTAGTGGTAATGTTTTTATATAGCTGTGGAGTGCAATAAATAAGAACACATGTATTTTCTCACCTTCGGAAATCTAATCTGCCACAGTTAAAAAAAATAATAATGAAAAAACAAAATGAATTCTGAATGTAATTATCCACAAACACACTTTGATTTGGACGTCAATATTCATGAGGAAGCTCCGCAGGCTGGAGAACAAACACAAAGCACCTCAGTGTGCAGGGAGACTCCACTTTTCCCGACATTTTCTCCTCTAATTTCACCTCAACGTCTCTCTTTTCCTGCAGAAGCCACCGGGGGTGTAGAGCAGTATTCCACTAACATGTAGTTTGGCCTCTATTTTCAGGTAAATATATGCTTTCTATTGAACATCTGATACAAGATGGTGTGTGTTCGTCATGGGCAGCATGAAAAAGTAACAAAAAAGTATTGATATTGGATCAGAGGCAAAATGTGTACAAAATACATGAGGTACTTTTTCTCTCTTATTTAAATTATTTTTTAACCATCGTCTCCAATCTCTCACCTCTGAGACAAATGACATCATCAACACAACTACACACATCTCATTGGCGTGGGCCTCGCATGGACCCTGTATTCAGACACACACACACACACACACACACACACACACACACACACAGCAGAGGACGACAGACTTGAGTGGCTCCTTTCTCTTTTGGTAATTAAGTCATCGGTTCCCGAAGATCTCTCTCTCTCAGGGCATCCCCCCCCCCCCACCCACCCACACCCCTCTACCCTCCCCTCCCTCCTTCCCGAGGGGTTGCCGTGGCAACGGGATACGACGTGTGTGTATCCTAATCAATCTCCTTAAAAAAATGGTGCGTCTGGTCGTCCAATCACATCCATCCAAGAGAGTGAGGACCCCCCTCCATCGCACACACACACACAGCTCCTCTTCCTTAAAACACCCACTGACACACACACATACAGAATTGATATAAAACCACCACACTGTGCACAAAATGCCCAAGTATTGACTGGCGGAGAGATGACTCAGACTTACTATAACTGTGATGACAAAGTGCTGCTCTACATTCGCCACCCACAGGCTGCTAATGGCTGCTGGAAACATTATCGATGCTTTATCTTTTCAAATGCACTGGCGTCATTTATTTCAACCGCACGATGATAAACAAACATTTGCGCTCCAGAAACGAACTCAGCCAGCGAGGCATCCTGGAGAAGGTGGAGAGATTCCCTCCCAGCATGCCTCACTTCCTCCAGTGGGTGGCAGTGTCCCCAGTCTGGAGCCCATCAGTGTGATACCAACAGGCTCTGATGTGGGGTTTTCTTTTTTATTACAGGCGTGTGGCTCAGTGATCCTCGGTGACTAGCTCTGCTGGAGCAACACCTTCGTAATATAATAGAAAGGCAGAGGATAGTATTTGTTTATGTGTAAGGGACAAGTACAGAGATGTGCGAGGTACTTTACACGTGTGTACAGCTGAAGTTCATTTCCAACACTAGTCCCCTGATGGACGTTGATAGTTCGGGGAATCACGAACATGACATGTCACAAGTTAAAATGAGCACATAAAATAAGCAAAAAACAAAAAATACACACACACAAAAACAACATTCAAACAGACAAATGAAACAAACAAAAATAAAACGCAAAACATTCGACTGTTAGCTCGAATCTGCTCCGAGCTAACAGGTAGCCTATAATCAAGAATGCAGTTTGTGCAAAAGACTTCTCACAGAGTCTAACTACAATCTCCTTATGATGCACTTTGGCTGTTAGTGGCCGTGTAGTGAAGTCTAGTTGTAAAAGTGTTTTAAAGAAATGGGCGGAGCTAGATGGTGGAGACATTTAAATGTAAGTGTACGACTGGAATATTTAATGAAACTGTCAAAAGAAACTCACTTTCGGATGTTGCAATTATGAGATCTTAGTGGATACTTGTCCAGAACTTTAAAAGCTTGGTTGTAAATAGATGTTAGTGGTAAGCAGGGTCTGATTTTGACGATGCACTTCCTGCATGAACTATTGAATAACTGTTACACAACACCCTGCGTGCTCGTGTACGTAAGCTACTGTATGTAAATAGTAATAGATTATTGATGGAACGAGACACCTTTTTGTGCCTCATTTATGCCGAATCTTGTGTTTATTCTACGACGGGTTTGTCGTTGACTGAGCTAAATCACGTCGCACGAGCTGCATAAATGCTGTCAGTTGTTGCCATTTCCATAATTGTTTCCCCCATTTGCTCGTCCGCTTTAATAAGCCCAAACCTCCAGAGAGGGAGCATGTGAATCTGAATGTTGTTGATGACTCACAAAGTCCATGCCAAGCAGAATAGGAGGCGGCTCTGGGGAGCATCAACAGCCTCTGAAGGTCACTCTACGCTGTTACCATGACAGCGCCGGCCTCCCTCGGAGAACTTGTGAGCAGTTTGTTTTTGTGTCGTTGCGCGTAGCGTGATTTAGGAGGGTACTTGCGTCGGGATGCGTGCGAAAGCAACAACTCCTGCTCGGCATGTACGCAAACACGAGCATCCCCTGCCATCCTCCTCCTCCTCCTCCTCCTCCTCCTCATCAGCACTACCAAGTCAGCAGGGGAGAGGCAGAGGTGCTTGTTCAGCCCTGAGCAGACTCTCACTCTGAGCTCTCCCCTGGGAAGGCCACGCAAACACACACAAACATCGAGCAGGTCGACTACAAATCAAAATGAACCTCCCGTGCGGATCGTGGCCGTGCGTAGAAGCAAAAGTGGCCGGAGTTTCACCTCTCCCTCTGCCGCCCTGCGATATGTAAACAAAGTGTGAATAGGCTCTGTACAGACGGATACACTCATCATCCATCTGTCACCTACACTTACTCTGGAAAAAAAAATGCCTGTCAGCCACCAAAGCGCTGCGGTCTCCGTTCCTCTTTGTCCTCCCATTCATATGTCAGCCATCACCTCCCACGGCTACCCGCCCTATCTATGGAAAAACGTGTATTGGCAGGCGGCACACAGGTGGTTACTAGCTGAGTAGGAGTGAGGAGTTCATCCATATATGCATGACCATTCCCACTGGGGAGCTTATTTCATAGGAAGTCCTAACAAGGCAATTATCCCTGTTAGGTTTCATTTGACTCCAGCTAAATGAGCACTGTCCTGGAGGGTTTGGACCCTATTTGCTTGGAAACGTCGCCTCAACACTTGTTGCTGGGGATCCTGGTTCCAACATTTGAAATGTGGCACAGGGGGTTAGGGGGCGTATTCAGCCTGGAGAAGAGGAAGTACATTTTGTCAACGAGAGAGGAAATGTTTGTGAAAGTGTGGCGACCTTTCATTAATCTTTAATCTCATAATGTGAGAAACCTTTGTCAGGATATCTGCAATGTTACTTTGTACAAGCACCAACGTGTGTCTTTAGGTATATATTTCTTTTATTATGAAATAAAAGAAGGGAAAAAAAAGACTTGTTACTTGTAGAAAGTGAACAAAATGAATGTTCACGTTTAATTAATATTGTATTACATACTGCCGAGCATTTTCCAATCTTTTGGTCCTGATTTTCTACCAGAGCGTGATCACCTTCACGTGGGAAATCACTTTTTTTTTGGAGCACCTGTTTTGAAAACTGATGTTCGGTGGTTTGATCATCACCTCCAGTTAATAATGGAAAACTTCTTGCTCTAAAATGACTTATTGTGCGTTTAAATGTTTCTACCCTGTTGATCACACCCGGAAGGGAAACGATAAAAAAATTAAATTACAAAAAAACCCAGTGATGCTTTAAAAAAGGAAAATGTTAATTTGGTTTCCTATTTTTTTAATAATACCTGCTTGCACTTGATTATGAATGCACATTAAGCTACTCAACACATTTTGATATTTTCTCATCTTGACCATGTCCTGAAGTCCTGTCATTTATCTTTGGTATTCACAACTTTATCCTTGTACAGCTTTAATACCAACTGTCTAAATGCCTTCTTTTAAACCAAACGCTTTCCAGCTGCTGCATAAAAAACAAAGACTGTCGATCTCTGACTGTATTTGTGTGTGTGTGAGTGTGTGTGTTTGAGTCCAATACTTCGCTGTAATCCTCTTTCCCTTTTCATATGTTTTGAGTTGCTTCGCTGGAGCATATACGACACACACATTCAGACACGCTATGCTGAGAGGGCCCGAAAGAGCATCACGGGCAGGTGACACATGGCTGAAAAGGTCGTTCTCCATGTGGTGCTACCCATGATCCCATAATAACAGGAATCATCCACTGGGCGCATGATGGTACAGTATAGATCCAGGAAAAGCCATATCTGGCTGGTATGAAGTGGCATTCAGGAAAATATGTGAAATGTTGAACTTTAACACAAAGAAAAGCAAGACAGTCAGCTTCCACCAATATCCTTCTATTGTCTGTCTTATTGTATGACAGCCTGCACATTAAGATTGTTTTTTTTATCAGACCTTGACAGGATCTTGATGTATTCTTAAAAAAATCTGGCTGTCACATCAGATGTTAAAATCGCTGCCAGTCCACAAGAGACCTCTGTAACTTTGGCATCCATCACTATGAAAAAGGTCATCTTCAATGTGGCATATGGAATGAAGGAGACAGAGAGGGAGCGAGGATGGACCGGAGCAGCATATCTTCTACTCTGGTTTACATAATGGCTGGCTTGCAAGGGGGATATTGTGGGAAACGTTGTGAAACAGCAGTGTTGATGGTTTTGAAACTCCTCTCCAAAGCCATTAGTGATTAGATAAAGAGTGTAGATGGACTTGTAATGACGCTCTCTTGCATGTTCTCGCTCTCTTTATCTCTCACCTCAGCCAGATGAAAGAGCGAGAGCCTCACGAGGCCGTTGCTGTGGACATTAATTTACTCTTACAGGCACTGTATGGCCACTCCACCTCCTGCAAATGCACCTGTCTGCTTTGATCACTGGTTATTGGTGGGAAATAGGAATTTGAATCATAGAAGGGCAGAAATGGTGCATTGCCAGAGCTAGTTTGGGGACTTGGTATGTTGCCAGATTTGACTGACAACAAGTAGCCCAATCAGAGCCTCAATTTATTTTATTTTTTTGGGATGTTGGATGTCTTTGGCCTTCTGTTTTATTTATATATATATATATATATATATATATATATATACACACAAATATTTTGGATATCATTAAATTAAATCATTAAATGTAAAAAAGAGAAAGAAGAAGTCCTCACTTATAGAAGATGTTGTGCAAGCCTTTCATCACAGAGCGGAATAAATAGTCATTTGAAAAACAAAAACAAAAAAAACATACTATAAAACTATAATACATGTAATATATATAATACATTCACTGTGTGTCGAGCCTGCAGTGACGAGGAAGGTAACTAAGTACATTTACTCAAGTGCTGTAGCCTAACTTTATACTTCTATTCCACTACAGTTGAGGCAAATATTGTACTTTTTACTTCACAACTTTAATTTAATAAGAGTAGCTACTTTGCTGATTGAGATTAATAACGCATACGTTGCGCATACGTTGCGTTAATAATCTCAATTTACTATAGAAAGTAAATTATATTAGGTTAATAACCCTTACCTTACATTCACAAGCTACCCAGCAGTAGGATATATATGTAATGCATATAGTAATTAAAATGCTACAACTTTAAAGTAACATCAGTCATTATAATCCAAAAACATATAGTAGATTATTCTCCAGTGGGCTATTCTGCACGATGAGTATACTTTGATGCTAATACTTTATTAGGATTACTTTTGCTTAATTTTGAATGCATGACTTTTACTTGTACCTGTCCATCTCATTGACATATTTTATATTTCAGGTATAGTCTTCTCCCATTGGTTGGCTGTTTCCAGTTCCTATTGGCCCCTTGTTGGCAGGTAGGCGTGTCCAAGCCTATCAGCGCTTCTCTGCTCCAATCAGATCTTCTGTCACCCTTTTAGGTGGTGTACTCTTCCGCTTCAGTTTACAAATATTGCTTCTTATTTCACAATAGTTGGCCACTATACTATGGTAGTCACTTAATTCAGTAACATTTTTCTTATCACATTTAATACTTCTAAATAAGGACACAATAAGGCTCATTGTAACAGCTTATACATTGATTATTCTCACACTAGCTAACGAGCTAACAAGCTAACTAACGTCAACCGTTAATTGATACTGGAAACCGGAAGCCGAGTTTTCCTGCCCCGCTGTTTTCGTCTTCCCGAAATATTTATTAAGAAGCCAACCGCCTCTCAACACCAGGTTAAGAATATGCTGCTGTGATGTTACGTGCTGTGCTGTTAATGTATTAATTATAAGTAAGAGCAGCAGCCTGTGTGTTTGCCTGTGTCCGCACTGGTCCAGAAGTAAGCTAACGCTAGCTTAAATGCTATCTATAGAAGTCCAGAAGTAAGCTAACGCTAGCTTAAATGCTATCTATATATAGTTAATACTGTATTTTCATCAATTAACTACTTTTTTTTTCTAGTGGCTGAGCTCTTGCACCTTTTGCTTGTTGTGTGTGGCTTATAATGTGCTGCTTTCATGCTGTTTTATATGTTCTTCACTGACAGAGTATTGTGGGATTAGCTGGCCTCCTTTGACACTTTTATTGGTTTGAATTCATCTTCTCTGCTGTTGTTTTGATGTACGATTTTTAGGTTTTTTGACGCAGGCAGTTCTCTTGTTTTGGTGGTGTTTAAAAGAAAAAAAATGATTTATGTGTATGTGTTAAGTAATGTATTTATGTGTAAAGTTTACTGCTGCACACATGCATACTGATGGTCCTCCCCTCACCAGTCCACATAACATTGAACATCTGATCAAAGCATTTTACATTTCTGAGTATTATATATTTATCTGCTGCAAGTCTGCTCTGCTCACTCTTTTCTCTGCCTTTTCAACTCTTCTTGTGATACTGCTTCTGCCCATTTTACAGATCATATAGCATTTTTATAAGTTCTATCTCTACCTCAGGATCCACCTGATGTTTATTATCACACTATTATTACCACATATGTGCCGTGCTGCAGAGCCTTGACACTCAATATCGACTCCACGTTTTCGGCATTCACATAAAAAAATAATCTGCTCCTCCATAAATTGTAGCTGTTAGTTTGTTCATTTTAAACCCTCTGAGTTTGAATTGTTGAAGTGATTGTGTTAGACCACAGAGAGGCAAACACCTAAATATTGATTCGACACAGTGGTTTTCTTTCTTTCTTGCAGTACATCATCCTTTTTTTGACAAACACACAGGACCTCCCCTCTTCTGTGCTGCTTTCACTTTCTTTCCTTCAATTTTCTTTCTCAATTCAGATATCGGTCTTATTCTCTCCGAAAGTAAATCTCACCAACCAATTATCAACAGTCCCGATTTCAGAATCGCTGCTTTTCAAAAGCACCTTTTTTTTATTTAAAATGTTGGTTTTAGGACTAAATAATGCACTGGTGGGTGGTTGTCTGCTGCTTGAGCTATCATTTCTTTAGCCATTGAGGAAAAGCAAATGAAAATAAACATTTGGAATTGATGTGCATCTGTGCATACTCAAAACACATTTACTGTGCCTAATTAAACAGTCTGTAATTGAGAGGCATAATGTGATATTTGCTGCTAATTTAGTGCTTTATTTGCAACTGGAGCAGTTGATGTGTGACAATCATATTCTAGCTCTTAGTGAACTGCCTTGGGAGCCTGAGTAGAAAAGAGACTGGTTTTGCCAGTCGTTGGAAATGTAGAACAGTTAATACTATATGGCATATTACCAAGATGAGAAAACCACCCCTGGCCTTCGGACATAAGCAGTCTTGTAACCTTTTTAAATCTGCTTAGTACATAGAGTAGCATTTTATTTCAGAGCTGGTGTTTTTTAAGGGTTTGGCAGTTCTGTGCTCCCCATGTAATGTCTATCTTTTCTTGTCACTTTCTCATGAGAAAAGTGCTTCAGCAGGAAGCAGCTCATGCCGCAAAAGTGTTGGGATGAACAAATAGATGCAGTCGAGTGCTTTCCTCTGAAACTGTTTAGAGCAGATCCATTTACTTTTAATCGTGTTAAGTAGCCAGATGATTGCAGTGCATGCTGGGAGATGTGTCTATAGGATCCAAGGACCGCACAGAAGTGAAATCTGTAGGATAAGCTCAGCTTGGAGTGTATGGGGATGGAGACTCGGCTGTAATGGCATTGTACAGTGGCACCTAGCTGCAGGCACAGGATAGCGAGTGCAGCTGACCACGTCACGTGTCACAGTGGGTCCACACGCATCGCATCTCTCTCGCCGGGTCCTCATCTGTTTTTCAAATGATAAGCCTCTCTCAGCCTCTTACCACGTGTGAATGGAGGCTCTAAACAGGCAGGGACTTGCAGACTAAGCGACCTCTTCATCTTTTCTACAACTTAACTGATCTTAAGACTAAAACAACAGCCGTTTGATTTGCAGTCAAGTGAGGAAAATGTGGCAGCAGGGAAAGCCACTCGACCATGGGCTCAGTTCAGTATACACTTCCAGCTGACAGGCTGATGAGCTGCAATCAGCCCTCCTCTGCCTGGTCCATGCTGTCGCAATGATTGGTGAGTTATGTTGGAGGAATAGTCAGCCTGGGCTTAAAGCTAAATATGAGACTGTTAAGTTTTGCTGCGCCGCATCCTGGCTGCGTCCATGTTTCCATAGGCTACCTCACCAAACTGCTGAAGACGTGTCATAACCTCCAGAGCTTCAGTGTTCCTTTTACAGCAGTTTCTCTTTCACCTTTTGGGACGTACATTTCCATTTCCATTATCTGTCACTGTCATTTTTTTTTTCATGAAAAAAGCTTTGATGTGAAAAAAACCTTAATTTTCATGGAAAAAAGCTTGGATGTCAAAATCCTTCATTTTCATGGGGAACATTTTATTTAAAAAACCCCTTCATTTTCATCAAAAAAGCTTGGATGAGAAAAAATACTAAAAGAAATTTTAATGAAAAAAGCTCTGATGTCAAAATACTTTTTTTTCACGAAAAAAGCTTTTAAGTAAAAACAACAACTTAACTTTCATGAAAAAATCTTTGATGTGAAAAAAACCCTTTAATTTTAGTGAAAAAAGCTTGGATTTAAATGTTTTTGAAATTTTTGTGAAAAAAGCTTGGATGTGAAAAAATATTTCATAAAATATTTTCATGAAAAAAGCTTGGATGTGAAAAAAAACCTTAATTTTCATAAGTAAGTTCACTCTGTTCGCTCGGACATAAACTCAGTAATAAATGTCGTCTACGTTTCACATGATGTGTAAAATCTTTCAGAATTTACCGTTTAGATCACATATGAATGAAATGCTTGTAGAATCCTTGTTGTATTTGTATTGTTGATTTAATGTAGAGAAGGTCACATAAAGTCAATATCAGCCTGTAATGTGTAATATACTGTTGGACTGGTAAGCAGGCCTGTTGTTTCTGGATATCTGGGGAGTTACAGTAGGTGGCCCTGAGGGTTTTTTTATTGGTTAAGTGGCCCTTGGTCTGAAAAAGTTTGAGAACCCCTGGTCTATAGTTAACAAAAAATGCAGTTTAATGTTATACACAGTATATACTTTAGTGAGTGTGTTTGTAATGGGATTATATGAATGGGGCACTACTCGCACTATGCAGCATATTCAATGAGATGCTATGCATACATACTGTACAGGAAGTGGACCTTACAATCTAAAGCAGTCAAAAACCACAGTCTTCAATATGTACTATATTTATGAAGATATAACCTGTTGGACATTTTTGGTGAGTGACAATTTTTAGGGCTGTATTTTGATTGATGGCATATGGCCATGTCCACAGTGAAACATCACGATGGACGATGATATCGTTGTTTGGGGAGGTTAATAATGGAGCATTCTGATTACATAAAAGTTCGATTTTTTTCTGACTAATTTTCTTTTACTTTGGATTCAAAGTGATAGCCCTAGTTTTTTGCAAGTAGAACTAAAAGTTTTTTTTTTTTTTTTTTTTCTCTTCCGTTTGTCTGGACATCACGATGTTGGTCGTCCATCGACCCCAATTGCCTCCATCTCCGTACTTCAAAGATGGCCTCTTTCACACTGTAGTTTTACTCTTTTAGCACTATAAGAAAACATAAATCACATACCACTACCAGAACTCCTCAAACTAATTTGCCAACTCTCCTTACAACACGCCAATCGCAGCTATATTCGTCAAGATGTCCACTGTAGTTACACAGCCCACTTTTTTTCGACAAGACCATAATTTCAGTCCAAATATCTTTTAAAAAAATAAAAAAATAAAAAAATCAAAGGCTCTCAGAGCTGCTCTTCAGGATAAAATAATATTGCAGATTCAGTAAAAATAGTATTTATCAGAATGGTAGTTTTTTTTTTTTGTTTCACTCTGTCAAAAAACTTTAAGGAAAAGAAAGTTTTAAATTGCAGCCTTTCAACAGAATGATTGCTCTTCCTGAGCTGAACTTTTGTTAGCGGGTCCACCTCCTTTTTCTTTTTACTTTTTTGCACTTTGAAAAGCATCGAGACAAAATGTTGGGTGGGCGAGTGGGTCTGTTGACCGTGACTGATTACCTTGGATGATCTGAGATGAAAATTACAATGCAGAACCACCAGCTGTATCAAGCAAGATGGCATGACAAAACCTTCCCTTCTGCAGAAAGTGGGGGGAAAGTACCTAAAATGAGCACATTTCAGTAATGATGGAAGTCTCTGTGTGTTATGTAATGAGCTAAATTATATATAATACTGCCCAGGAAAATTATAGGCTGTCAGTCGCTCCTGTCATCTCTACCTAACCATCCTGTGATTAATATTTCTGGCCTTGATAACAGCTCTACAGGTGTGGATGGATCTGCAATAAAAGCTCTTTTATTCTTTAGGAGGACTTCATTGTTTTACTTCGGTTTATTTAGAACACAGGTGGTAATCAGAACTTCATATACTTCATAATTACGCCCAGCTCCTTTGGACTTGGACAAAATGTGCATCAAATTGTATATCTTTGTTATGTTAACTTCAACTTTAAAAGTAATGGAAGAGATTCCAGTAATACTAGTGGGAATTATTTCCATTAAATAAGAATCATTTAGTTTTCCCCCTTCACATGCTTTACTGTGTCTTTTGCATACATTTCTACTTAAACCACGCAATGCGTAAATGAATTATTCAAACACCTTCAAGTGATCCACCTTCAAGCAGCACACAAATTGTTGTAATACATAATTTGTAGAAGGGCTAATATTACTGAACCAGAGAAATTCCCCTATCCTTGGAGAATTGGTGATTACATTAAACTTTCTTTTTCTTTGTCATTGTTTCTGAATGACTCAATTAAGCTTGTGGGTTCTTCACACATTACAATTAAATTACAGGACAAAGTCAGTGGAGATTGAACCATTTTAAGGCAAACAATGAAATCAAAGAATTTTTATTAGTAAATTCTGATTGTCGCCGCTTTACACGGTGCAATTACACTTCTAAAAGCACTGCCAGGGCAACAATATGACTCATTGTTTGAGTGCATTTATAAAACACGGTTGTTGTTTTTTTCACAGAATGCCTTCCAAACAAAGTCGATATCTGTCGGAAAGATTGCACAAGTGCAGTAAAGATTGTTGAAATAATTCTGCCTGAATTATTGAGGAGATGTGACCCAATATATCCTGAGATCCACAGGATGCGCGCTCATTTGTTCCAGGGTGGGAGCTGTGGGTGTGTAACATGCTGTACCACAAGCCTACAGCTGTGAGACTCCGCTTGTGCCTACATCACGTGACAGCCCGACTAAAAATAACCCTCTCGCCAATACATGATGAGGATGATACCCGGACTAAGAATAGGCCCAATGGAGGGAAACGACATGATAGTAAATTATCAGTGAAAACGAGAGAGGGTTTAGTAATTTGGCCTTGAAACAATACGATATCAGCAACGCCTGTGACAGGATCATTTGCTCAGTGTAGCTATTGCTTGCTATCTGTCAGGTGAGCTGGCTGCTAATTGACTTGAGGAATGATGGGTAGGAAATGAATCTAGCTGTAGCCTTGGATTGGCTGGGTAAACAAAGGCGGCTCACACAGCGACCTGTGGCACTTTCATGGGTGCAACTAAATTGTCATCGATTTTTAATGTGCTTATTGTTTTCGTCATTTGGTTCATAAAATGTGAGGAGAACTGAAAAAGTCTCTTCGCAAGAATAGTAGCGATTCCTCACAACTGAGAGCCTGGAATTAGGTCATTTTTGCCGTTTTTATGATAAAAGAAAGAAATCTCTTGAACATTAATCACTTGTCTGCACTTCACTGAATGAATGATGCTTAAGCTGTCGTTATGTTTTTATGGCTGCGTTATAACATCACACCCGGTGAACATTTACATATCTTATGCGTCAGTTTATACACATTTCACATGTGGATTTGCACAAATGTATCTTTTGTGTGCGTCACAAACTAGATATCCTCAGTCGGTGAATTAAAATAGTTTTTGTGGACTAACACCCTGTGACAAAGATAATGGACTGTTTTCTCTTTATTTATCAACAATAACATTTTATGATGTATGAGATTGCGTCTTTAAGACTTAAGGACCACAATTTTTCGTACGATATCGACACTACACGCATTGAGTTATTACATGTATGGCCGTGATTTGTCGCCCTTGGAAGTGCAGAGAAAATATCTCCTGTATCAAGGGGTCATTTCAAATGGGATTGAACCACAGTGCAGCATGTCAGTGTATCCAGCAGGCAGGCTATATATTACCTTTTAAGGCACTTTACGTGGACTTGGCTGCCCTGTCACTGGGAGGCAGCCAGGCAGCCATCTTGGCTCCAATAAGTAGACGATGAGCTCTCAGGCAAACATGCTAGCCCCATTTATCAAGCACCTGAAAATGACCGGGCTGACAGACGGGTCGATGTATGATCATAGGTGTTATCATGTGTTGGTGTGGAGGCGTCGGTGCATGACTGGCCCAAACATCTCCGGGGCGAGTCGGGCGATAAGGCTTGTTGGAGGTCTGGATGCACTGATAAGATGATAAGAGGAAGTGGCTCACCTTCTACTTGAGTGACCCCTGAGAGGGTTGCTCCGGCGAAGGATGGAGTGAAGGACATTTATTCATAACTGATTATGTTGCACTGATTTGGTTCTAACATATAGGTTTTGTAAGTGGAGGATTTGATTTGCAGACATCACCTCCAGTCAATTTATCTGTAAGACCCACACGTGCACGACTGAATGGCATAAAACACAGCCCCCACTAAGGACGCCTGCTCTTTTGTGTGTACGTGAGCCTGAATATTATTGTGCTCAGTTATGCCCTTATAGTGTATTTACAGAATTACCTCACCATATCTCGGCTTTAAACTAATCTCCAGAACAAAATTTTGCCATAACAATAGAAACCATTTGCAGACTCGGTGGTGGGAAAACATGACAGGATGTTTTTTCCTGGCAACTTTGACTGTGGAAGCAGAGAGAAAATGACCAATTCCACTGGGTCTACTGCTCAGACGCATCTTTTTGCCTTCAAAAGCAGAGCCTAATTTACTGGGAAATAAGTAACTGCTGACCTTTGACACAAATCATTCACCAGAGAGGAAGTGCATGAAGTGGCAGAGACAGTAAAGGAGCACCTCCTATTGATTTTAGTTTTCGCCTCCAATAATTATTTCAGCTACAGTTTTTCAACAAACGGATTGAATGCAAATAATATTGATTTCCACATCATCGTGGGCGTTGTGGAAGAACGTTATTGATCTCCCTTGCGGTTGTGATTGAGAATCACAAAAGGTGTGATTGAAAAAGTTACATAGGAAATCTTTGTCACTCGATTTTTGCATCTGAGCCCACCGGCCCTCTAATGGCAATCTTTTGCGTGAATATGTGTTTGGAGAGTTTAAGGGACGGCAGGGTAGGTAAAATCAATATAGGAAGATTAGTCCACCCGACAGCATACAAAACATTACTTCGGGCTGTTTATTCGCTTTACAGATCTGGAAAATTGGCAGACATGTCTGAGAGAGTTTAAGCTCTTAATTTGAATTTCAACAGGCCTGTTACCCAGACTGCCTGATCAAAAAGTCCATTGATTATGTCCAGTTTTACCCATAATACTCGATCGCAAAAGCCACATTCTAATTAAATATCGACTGTTACATGGAGGAATATTTTTTAGGTTTGTTTATACAAGTATTCCTATTTTTTTTTTCATTTTCATAATTGTTTTATTTGTTGAGCATTTCCCCTGTGAGTCATCCCGCTGATTGTTGATGAGACTTAATATGCAGCAGCATTGACGAGTCGATGACAGTTAGTTATGCATGACATTTCCTCCAGAGTATGACTACATCTTTCAGACAGCTGGTGTCCATTAGCTGACCGTGGCTCTAGTTTTCATCCAGCCCGGATGTCTTTGCAATGACATCTTGAGGTGTGTCATTTTTTTCGGGGGGAGCTTCCTCTTTTCTTTGCGGATTCATCTGGCTCCCTGTCACCTCTATTTGTCACCCATCTCGTCTGCTCTTCCCCACTCTTCAGCAGCATCATCATCATCATCTGCGGCGGGTCTAGCCTTGTCATCGGGCCGCTAACAATCAGGCGAGCTGACAGCCGCCCGTCATATACCCATCAGGCTTTTCTCTACATACACATGCATGATTTGGAAGAAAGATGCAACTTTTTTAGCCCGGTCTACATGCGTAACCGCACGCACTCCTCCATCCACACCTACGAGTAGGAGGGGGCGAGGGGAGAATGGGATGCAGGGATGACACGGTGTCACATGAGTGTCACATCATCCATCAGTCTGTCACAGGCTGTCGCCCAGCGTCTCCCAGAGATGCTGTCGATCTGTAAACAAGAGGGAGGAACGCCAGGCTTCCCGGGGCACCGTGCGTGCAGACAGTTGGGACAGGGCAATCCTCTCTCTATGAATCAAACACTGGCAGTGGGCTGATTTGACCAAAGTGGGGCTTTGATCCACACAGCCAGGTGTGGATGACTAATGCTTCTGAAGAATACTGCTTATAAGTAACCGACTGTGTCGGAAGAATGCAAACAATCAATGGCTGTTGTGACATTTTCTGAATTGAGTGAATAACATCGGCTGAGAGGAACTGACAACAGGAGTTTTTCCTCTTCAACACCTTGAAAAGAGCAGTCCAGTTGGCTTGTTGGACTAAATAATTAAGAACGGTACCCTGTGGTTGTTTACAAGCCCAGGTACTTTGCTCATTGTGCAGCCTTTTATTGATGTCGAAGTGATGACACTAGTGAGATGGATTTTATTGATGAGCACCTATGCTGGAACTGCTGCCAGATCTCTGGTGTCAGTGAAGTAATTGGCTACTGAAGGCCACATTCAAAACCATCCCGGCATCCTTTCATCACTCACTGAGCCAAGCAGTAATCAGTTATCTGCTGTATGGTGGAAGATGGGGGGAAGGGATTCAGTCCTTTATTGCCCCTCTAATTATTTTCCCCACCACATGATTAATAATGTCACTTTGATTTTGTTCTGAGCCCATTAGATGAGAGACTCTGTGACAGAGGACACTGCTTGTACAGCGAGGGGTCGGGGATATTTGCTGCCCCGTCGTGTCCGGGCCTCAGAGTCACCTCTGTCCTCCAGGACGGGAGGACTCAGAGCCAGGCTTGTGGAGTTGTGCCTGCTGCCTGCCTGGTGGGGGCTGCTGGCTGGGACAGAGCCAGGGCCACGACTGGGGCCAAGCTATTTCTAAAAAGGACCAGGGAGGATGCAGCTGGTGTTCCTGTTGTTGACACTGTCGGCCAATAAGCTCTTTCATATCAAGACAAACTGCCATTAAGGCCGATGATCACTGTACAACCCACGGCCAGAGCCTTGGCTGGGGACACGCAAGGACGAGAGCTTTAACTTTGGCAGGATTTTTTTGTTTAGAGTGGAATGATGCACTGAGCTATTATCAGACGTTACACAAAAGTAAACATTGTTCCATCAGTACATCACTCTATTGAGCAGGTAAAGTTAAAGATATGACTTTCCTGGAAAACTCAAACTGTTTCATTCTCCCTTAAACAGCTGTTAAGCAACATGTCATGGGTATAAATTGGGGCTAAACAATGAATCAAACTTTTATCAAAATCGCAATATTGCACACTGCAAATGGGTGAAAGCGCAATATTTTTTCAAGGCGAAACGTGTGTCAAAATACAATTTAAAATTGTTGTCGTGCTGTAAAAGATGTCCTGGCCCACCCGTATTCTACAGATTTAAGAAAACATTGTTTGTTACAGATCACCTGCAAAAATCACATCATAATCATTTTTATTTAAATGTTTTTCAATGAATATGAGAATAAGGATGTACAAATTATCATTCCCTGTAATATTGCAAATCATGTCACAGTTGCAAAGTCAAAATACTCGCAATTAAATCGTTCATCAAAACCGTTTAGCCCTAGTATTAATACAAAGCATTTTATTTAAACAGGAAAAAGACAACACTTATGCCGTATTACAATATTGAAACTGTAAGACAATATCTAGTCTCATATCATAATACTAGTATATTGCCCTGACAAGAATATATTATATCCGAAGCAGGGATTTTTGTAATTTGTTGGAATTTATGGCCCTAAAATTCATCCTAAATAAATTACAAATGATAATGACACAAATCACTTGAAGACAAAATTAAACCCTGACTATGTTTTTTTTTTTTTCCAGTCATCAGTCGCGTCCTACTTGTTTTGTTACTATAAACGGACTAATGATTATTGGATTCTTGTAATAAGAAAAAAAGCTATGCTGCAGAGGATGACCTTTACGGATAAAGAGAGATCACCACAGGGTGCTAAAGCCTGTGACCCACCAGTGGGACATCAGACTGTCTTTTCTTTTGCTTTTTGGGGAGATAATGGATCACCTTTTATTTTGAAATTGATTTTAAGCTGTCAAAAGAAGCAAACTCCCGAGCAACGCCTGACCTCACACATCATGTGGACTGTGTTTTATGTTTTCATGGGAAAACACAAGACAGAGGGCTCTATTCATCCTGCGGCCTGTAGGTTTCCCTCTGACCTTTGAGTGCAGCTGGGCCCTACTTTTATTCACTTCTCTTGTGCAGCCGATACAAAACCTCGTTTGCTACCTGAGGCAGCTAGAAATGGTATTATCAGCCACTTTCCATATTCATGACAAGTCTCAACCGGTTAATTTACTGCTTTGAATTTGTTTCCCCATGTTCCAAAGCTGAGTACTGCAGCGGCCCGGGTTCGAATCCGACCCACGACCCATTGCTGCATGTCGTACCCTCTCTATCTCCCCCTTTAAGTCTACCTCTTCTATGCATCTTAAAAAAAAAAAAAAAAAAAAAAGATTTAAATTATATTATTGTATTCTATTATATTATACATAAAAAAATCAACCCACATGCACAGCTGAATCATACAACACCAGTAAATTACAGATTGTATTTTGTCTATACTCACTATATAACTTCTCCAGTGGTTTTGACAACATATTCAATCACTCTAATGAAAGATTGTCCTTGCAGGTGTTGGTGTGGCTTTTCTCTGGGGAAATCCTCTTCCCTTCAAGTTCTGGTGTGTGTGTGTTTGTTTTTTTTTTTTTTTTTTTTTGCAAGTGCACGTCATGGCTTAGTATGAACTGACGCGCGCACACACAGAAATGCTTCCAGGGATCCCAAGACTTGAGGGGATTTTCTTTTGTGTCCTTGAAGGTGACGGGTTCCCAGAGGGGCTGAGAAACACAAACAGTGCATGTTAATATGTGTAAAAAGGGTCAACTTAGGTTACACACTGTTGCCCAACATTCTTGGCGTCTCCCCACTGCCCAGCCAATCACAGCCAAGGACTCAGTGATGCAGTGCCCCTCTTACTGGAGGGATTCCTAGGAACTGCTGCGTGACGATGCTGGCTTAAACAGCCCAGAGTCTCTCTTGTCTCTCTCACACCTCCTCCTCCCGTTCTCTGCCCCCGGGTTTCTTTCTCTCAGACTTTCACGAGGTGCGCCCGCCGCTTGTGTTTGAACAGAAGGTGATCTAGCGCCATCCACACCGCTCCCAAAAGACTGGCTGTATAGACGGCAGACAGAGTCCTCATCCAGCCCTCTTTCTCTCCTCCCTCTCTCCTCCAAACCAAGCTCCACCTCTCACTTTCCCTCTCTCTCTCTCTCTCTCTCTCTCTCCCAAGCCTCAGAGTCACACACATGCACAACACACACACACACACACACACACACATACTCTCTCTCTCTTCAAGACTCCCTTCTTCTACTCCAGATGAGCGTGCCTCCTGGTCAGGGCGAACATATTTGGAACTGAAGGTGTGCCGTTGTTGCCAGGTAAGAGCGCTTGTCCTCTTTGGGCAACCCCAGAAGTTACAAAGAAATGGGGTGTTCCTTGTTAGTTTGTGGGTGTGTTTTGGTGGCAGGGTGGATGTGTGTTGATGCATCCGTGACACAAAGAGGAAGGGTGGGTACTTTGAGGGGTGCTACTGTGGAAGTACACCTTTGCTACAACTCCCAGCCCCTCTCTGTGACGAAATTTTTTGGCGCCCGATTTCGCCGTGCCTTCTATCGCCATGTGCACCGATAGGCTTTTTGTTTTGGCTTGTTTGTTTGGAAACTGCTGTAGGTGCAGGGTGGAGCGCAGCTGGCGATATCAGATCAGTGGCAACATATAGAGCGTGTCTCTGGTTGCGAGGGGAGACCACGGTGTGGATGTGCGGGCGGATGGAGACACGAGGAGAGGAGGGGTGGGGAATGGAGACGGAAGACGAGCAGCTGCTTTCATCCCATGGAAGCTAATCCCTCCGTTTGTTCACCTCTCTCCATCAGATAAAATGGGCCGGCTGTGGCTCTGATGCCCTGTCCTTTTTTCTCTCTCTCCATCCTTCAATTGTGATGGGTTTATCTCGGGCAGGGAGGAAAGAGGCAAGCTATTGATTCGGAAATGAGCTGTAATGCCATTTGAAAGGGGAACAAGACATCCCTCTCTGTCTGTGACTTTTCTCCTGCATGCTTTTGTTCCTCTCTGTACCTTCTGCTGATACTCTATTATACAAACTCGCCAGCGATAATGAATTCCTGCTGGTAGTAACAATCTTTTAGGCTTAGGAATCTATACAGTGAGCAGATACAATTGAAAAGCCACTTGAGTTGCATACCCAATATCTCTGCTATTTTTGTGATTGGTGGTAACCCTTATGCTGAGACGGAGGCTTATCACCTACCACAGGTTCCCTGATAAATGGCCGAATGGCTACCGCACAGTGCACGTGGAATGGATGGCTCCTGGCTCTCGGCAAACATGTCAAGCATATCCGTGGTGATTGTAGCGCAGCTTCGCTGACAAATAAAGTATCGGAGAAGACGGGCGGCCTATCACCTCTCGCCTGCTCCAGGATTACCTAATATCTCAGGAGGCAGGATCAGCCAATGCGACGGGAGAGAAAGGGAGTGGGTTTGGGGTTGCTCAGGTGTTACTGTTTAGCCGAGCGCTCGGAATACATTAGCCGGGAAGCTCCCGTGTGTCAAACTGTTACTAGGTGACGGAGAGACTGAGAGCGAGGCAGCACTCCATGCTTCCCCCACCCAAATCTAAATGACCCCTCAGCTCATTTCCCAAGGCAGAGCTTATGTTTACATACTCTCCGGGAGCTTCTGCAGATGCTCCATTTCATAAGCACTAACTGAATCAGACAGGCTGAGGCTGTGCGTGCACTGATGGATGTACGGTGGACTGTTGGCTGGCAGTAGCTTTTTTTTTTTGAACACATAGAGGGTATTTTTCATGTCCTTGGGTTTCAGGGAGCCCTGGCTCATCATCAGTGTAATCATCGCCCAGGACTTTTTTGAAATTGTCTATTAGTTTTAGGAACAAAGAAGCTCTTGAGAAATTATGATATATATATTTTTTTTCGCTGGAAAAGCTCAAAACATCGTCTGATGTTATTTACAGTAAGATTAAGAGGTTTGGGGCAAATGTTGACTCCCAAATGAATCAAGTGGCCCGTCAGCTGTCGCTGGAGGTGTCGTCTTGTTTTTATCAGGTCTGTTAAAGAGCTATTAATGAGAAGTACAGGCTGATGTTCGAGCGACGCTAACCTTTTGTTTTGGCCGAGTAATCTTAAGTGAACTTTTCACTTAAAAGCCAAAGGCAAGGATAACAGGACATCTGCCAGGAATTCTTTGCATTTGTCTGAAGCCTCTCACTCATGATCAGTTTAATACCGTAGAAGATGGAGGGACATGACGGGAAGTCTTATAAAATAATGAGATTGCCGTTTTGTTTGTGCTCTGGATAGAAATGGAAGATATAAATAGCATCTCTCTTATGATTTGACCTTGTGTGGTCATTTGGTAGTGGGCACCTGTGAGGAGGGACGTGCCCAGATCAGTGACACTGTCACCACAGAGACTGACTCATGCGGGTGGAGATGGATTGGCTAGGCTTGTGCTCCAAGTCCCTCCTTTATAATCATCATCTTTGTATCATCGAGGGCTGTCCTCGACTAAAGACACTCTGAGGTGATTAACACACTGTTTTTTTCCGACTGGTCGAGTTGATTTAATACAGACCTGTAAAACGGGAGTTTCTCCACAAAGAATCATGCAAAAGCACCACCTTAAATCTTACGGTTATCAGAGTTGTGCTCATACGTTACTTGGAAAGAAGTCATTCAGCATGAAAAAAGCAAAAAAAAAGACTAATTGACTAAGAGCAGGCAGAGTACCATCATAATAAATGGTAGTATAGACACAATTCATAATGAGGAAGTTATGGATTACAGGATTATCATTTTTTAAGGAGTTCAGTCCCATGTGAAATAATGAGGTACTTTTTGGAGTTAATTATTGAGTGGGTATTAATTGCAGTCCAGTCAGTATCACTGTGCCACTTTTACAGTAGGACAAATGCATTGATTGAACACTGTAAATAATATAATGATCTCAAGCTGATGTGGTATGTAATCCAACTGACCTTGAAATAAGAACGAGCTAAAGGCACGACAGTCGATGTGGATCAATCCGTCATTCAAATTTTAAACTGCAAATGTTCGGCTGCAGAAAGAGGGAAGCGGAACAAAAAATGATAAGAATGTAACTAAGTTAACATGCATCGCTCCTCAAATGTACTTCTATCATTAAGTATGAAATCTCGCTAAATTAACTCGCACAGTGTTTCGATTCCTCCAAATAAACATGACTGCACACAGTTTTCTATTAACTGTGTTTGTTTTCTTCTTGGAAATGAAATATTGAACACCGCCCGTTAGCGAGCCAGCATGGCATCACTGAGTGAGATAATTTTCTACAATGTTGTTTTGCAAATTAACCATGGCTTCAGTGCATGTACATTGGATATTAACTTTTTTATTAATTTTTTTTCTAAATCTCTCCTCAAGCTTGTCTGCAACTCTGCTTGTACCCGTCTTTTCCTCTGAAGGCTTATTAACACGCGAGCGTTGAGTTTGTACGTTGCTTTCCAAGTTTAAAACAGCAGAGTTTGTGGTGAATATTTCACCAAATTTAAAGAAAGCAAACATAATGTAGCTGAATTTATTTTCCTGACAGTGACAGCATATTATATTCATCTTAAACCCAGACATTTCAATCACACTGTTCACTTCTGGCCAAAATCTCATTAGCTGCTTCATGACGAAGCGACTCCAAGGGAGAATTTAGATTTTTAGACTTAGACTTTTTTTCTTTTTGGCACTAGTGGCGAGAATCAACCTGTTGGAAACAAATCAGAAAATCCTAGACTCTGTAAAATGGCTTGAGTTAGCCAGTAAGATTAAAAAAAAAAGAATGATTCCGCCTCATTATCACTTCAGTTTGACATTAACATCGGCACCTTGAATTCCTCATTTGGCTTCTGGAAAACATTTTAAAAAGATCACCTAGTTACAGCATGTGTAAAGTAATAAGGCACTAATTGGAAAAGGCGTGCCACAGCTTTTATTGCTAGGCCATAAAAGCTGTTTTAGAGGCCTGACACTGATAAGCTCATTATCTTGGTCTAAGTCCTGATTTGTTGAAGTGTTCGACTGGATGTATAGAACTCAGGACTGCTTGATCTCTGTAGACCCACTGAGATAAGACTCAGATTACATGATCAATCCACACGATCTCACAAATACACATTCTACCGACACGGCTAAACCGAGACCTACGCATTCTTATAAAAAATACCATTTAAAGTTGGTAGTTTGATCGTTTTGCAGGAACCACGCCTAGGCAAAGAAGAGAAGGGCCACGTGGCAACCAGGAAAAAAAACGACTTGTATTGTTTAATCATTGGGGTGTGCAGAACGCAGACATCACGGTGACAATCATTGGGCACCAAAGATTTCGGGCAAAAATAAAAAAGCATCACACAAATGACAGACGAAGTTCTCACAGCTAACTCCATCACGCAGCTTATTTGACAGTGAAACATCACATGGTGTAAAGCTGCTGAATTTAACAGAGCATGAGTGGGACATTTCCTCACAATACAACAAAGCTTATAAGGGTGTTTTCATTCGTGCAGAAGAACCGAAGCATTGTTTGCGACAAAAGCCCATTCTTCCGGCTGTATGCGGCTGCATTTAAATTCATATTTATCGGCTGAAACTTGGCCAAAACAGTTGCCGTTTAAGTCGCAGCGAGTCGGAAAGGATCAGCGCCACGGCGCGAACAATGTCTAAAGAAGCAGGTCAAAAAACAAGTCTGTGTGAGGTCTGCCTCAGGTCTGCTTAATTAAATGCACATAAGTCAATGGTGTCAGAGCAAATGAATGTTGCAAAGACTTCATTTAGGTTAGACTCCCCAAAGAAAGTCTTAAAAAAACAAAACAATATTACAGGATGTTATTAACCTCTGACTGCCTGTCATAAATGTACAATAGACTTTACAAAGTGTATTTAAGGAGGTTTAATTTCATGGCTTTGTCATGACTGTCTGTCAGAGAGATTTTCATTTACAGAAGATGTTTTGGGTGTTCACGTATAGCGATGGCGGCAGAGGCGAGGAGTTTCATTGTGATAGGGAAGGACGAGAAACTGACGTTATGGCAAAACTTCCAGTCGGAGAGCTGTAATTTTAAAATCCCCTTTAGGGGGAAATTGCTTTTGCCCTCCTACAATTTTTTAATATCCTGATTCATACTTAGAGCTGGTAGAACGCATCATCTACCGTAGCATTTATCCTGCTGCTGCCTGAAGGTGCTTTGTGGGGAAGTTATTAGAGATTAATACCATCTGGGTGTGTGGGACTGCTGAGGGACACGAGCCTTGCCCCGTGTGCTCCACGTCTGTGCTCCCGAGCCCCCAGCCTCGCCTCTACATAGTGGGCGAAACATCCCCTTTGTCTGATGAAAGAGTAGATTAATTATTACTGAAGGGCATGCAGCACAAAAAAGATGCCCTGGAGGACAATCTCAGTGTTTCATGAATGTAATGAGGCGTTTAAAAGAAAAAAAGGACCTCTTCCAGTACTTACCTGAAACGCTCGTGCACATCAGCCCAGCCCTAAAGACACATGGGGGCATCCCATGATGCACCTGCTCGACGTGCTGATATCAAGGCAGTGACTTAGTGGAAAAGAAAATAGAGGAGGAAGTGTCACATCAACTCCAGGGTAATGTCAGTCATAACCTAACCAACTGCTGTTCCTTGTGTAATTGTCTTTTTGGCTCACATTGTTCGTTTTTTTTTTGTCTAATATGATCAGATTAGATGTGCTCCACACTGGTCCCCTGTTGATTTAGCCACTCTGTATTGGCAGTGTTAGTGTCAGCATGGAGATGAGCCTGGAATCCAAATTACCAGTGTCCATTCTTCAGCTTATCTCACATTCATGAGTGTGTAAGAGTAAAACAGCTGTCATTTTGGTGGTAATTGGGTAATGTGGGCCGCGTATCACAAAGGCGAATGCATCAATATCAGCAAAGCGACACATTCACAACTCGGAGCATCATGCCGAGTCTCATCTCAGGCAGAATGGGCTAATTGTGTTTTTTTTTTAACACCTTTTTACAAGCTCACAATTCTCCAGAGACTCCGTCGGTGTCCCCAGAATATGTCAGCGCAACGAGGGGGAAACAGAAAAAAGCTATGTCCAAGTAGGTTGCCTCTCGGCTCTGCTACAGTTCGCTCCCTGCTCCTGGGTGTCCTTGGAGGATGCATGAATCATAAAGCAACACGACACCCAGCAGTGTGTGCAAGATACAGCAGCACGATGGGATAAAAAAAAGAAAAAAAAAAAAAGAAAAGAAAAAGCAATTAAAATCAGTGTCATTCTGCACCGCCCTCTCCGTGACACAAATGACCTTGGTGGATTTAAAATGTGTCACAATATTTCCAACATGTGCTAGAAAGCATAAATAGTTGTCACAGATATACAACTTATTGCCTCTTTCATTGTCCATTTCCCTGAAAACTGAGTGCACTCTGAACTGAAGAGAGAAGCTTTTTCAAGTGAGTCACATCGCTGTATACTTATACGCTACCAATCAAGGTCATCGCATGCTTATTAAATTCACCGTGGATGGATTAAACGGAGTAAATCTACAGGCACAAAATCAGCCACAGTATTTTCAAATGACCCTACTGTGAAGATGTTTGTATTCTTCTCTCTAATTCAGCAAGGCAAGAGGGGTCATTAGCTGTTGAACCAGTATGTCCTCGTTTCCCTGCTGGACAGGAACCCCCCTCCTACAGTGTAGCTCAACCCCGCTGTGGAAAAGAGATTGCGAGGGAACGCCGAGTGATAAGGGAAAGGCATTCCTCCCTTTCACCCCTTTTCCCATCTCCTGGCCCCGACAATTCTCCATTACTGCTCGTCGAGCGGCGTGTGTGCCCTCCGCTGCAGACCGCTGAGATTTGCCTCTGATGCAAACATCCTTGTTTGTCGCCATGGCAACCAAGTCTCCTGCCTGCTGTAGGTTGTCATGCCAGCCGCCTCCCCCATGCTCTTCCTCACCCATTAGCGCTGTACTGTAGATGACACGTGCGAGCGCTGTACTTGCTTCTAGGCGATCCGTCTAGTTATCTTCAGAAGCCGCTCTCGTGACGTTGCGCTGTTTTCCCCGCTCCTTCTTCAGGTGGTCCCCCCCCCTTTTTTTTTTTAAAGCAGCTATTCAAATACGTTGCATAATATGCCACCCTCAACTGCAGGAATGTTTTCACTTGAGAGAACTTTCAACCGGCACAGCCAGAGTCAATTGCTGGAATAATAGCACAACCAACAAAAAAGCCCACAGCTCAGAAGACAGAGAGATGCAACAGCAAGGGGCCTCAATCTCCACTCCCCTTGTATACTCTACTAACCAAGTCATCCTTGAAAAATGGAGCAGCCCAACACTTTTGGGGCTCCCGTGAAGAATGACGCTCATATGGAGTCATATAGGTTTGTGCTGTGCAGAGATGATTCTCAAAGCCAAGCTTCTTTTGGGGAAGGGGGGCAGACAGAGGACTTAGGTCCAAAACATGTCCACCCAGTCAGACGACAAAACACTCATTACCACGGTGCCACAGGCCAACCCGGCCCACTTGGGGATAATAACTAGGTATCTGTTTAGGTTTGTTATGAGGGCGTACTGGGTATACTGGGGTCTGCGATGGAGCAGAAATGATTGTGTGGCCCTTTTTAAGCCGTTTGACTCCTGCACGCTGCTGCTTAAGCTATAGCATTTGAAGCAAACCCCGCTACGTTATTCACACCCGCGGGTGTTTAACAGGACCTTTACAATGCAGCCTCAGTGTAAACTGAACAATATTTTTCGAGGATGATTATCCATATTTACTGCTCAGTAGAGAAGCGTGAGGTAAGACCATCATGATAATGAGTGACCTTTTTCCCTCTCTGTTTGATAGGTTGGTCTTGAGACTTGAGGAGCCATTTTGCTGCTGGTGAAATTTCCGAGATTACATTTGCTGTTCCTTATCTCCTAAATTAACTCATTACCTTGACATCCTGCTTTCCCTTCCTGGGAACAGATTGGCCTTGAATTTCTAATGAAACATGGCTGTCCCCTCACGTCCCATATGCACGACGAGAGATTCAGCGCTAGCCTTTAACTCTCGGCCGTGTTCTTGCCATTGATTTTGGCTCCATAGCCCGATGAATAACCTTGAGGAGGGGGGCGAAAAACAGGGAAGACAAGAACTGGGGCAAAAATAGAATGTCTCCTATGTCTGTCTGTCTGTGTCTCCCCTTAAATGAAATTCTATCAAACTGGAAGTAGGATGTAGTTTTTTCTTACTTTGGCAACGAAATCATAAAAGCTATCCTAAAAGAAAAAAAAAGGCCGGGTGTCGTAGGGCTGTCACAACATTGCAATACCGCTCTATTGACAAGTCAACCGCAGGGGATGGCAAGCATCCGCCACAACCACTATGTTCATGTTTTTCTTTTTTCCGTCCAGCAGCGTGTCGAGACGCTGCATGTTTGGAGTTTATTTTTGGTCGCCAAGAGCTAGAAAATGTTCAACGTTGGCTCCTCCTCCACTATGATTGGACGGTCGTCTTTGTCATTTAGACATTTCAACAATATGCCTAATCATATCCTAACTATAAAGCTTATTTAAGTCATTTACAAAACAAATAGTAGTGTATCATAAAAGTGGAAGTGTGTCAAGGTAATACAGTGCTGTTGGCCGACAAATCGCTGAGCAAATTCTGTCTCTTGGACATATTTTCTGCAATAGGGGCCTGGAGGTCAAGTTGTCAATTAGCATTGTTATTCTTTATCAGATGTAGTATCTCAAAATGGCTTGAGGGATACAATGTGCAAAACACTTCCTATGAACTCGACCATGGTTACTCTCTAAATTGGGTTCAATCAGACCAACTCGGCAAAACATTTCAGTCCTGTCAATCACATCCTATCCTTGAAGCTTACACTAATTGCATATGCAAATTGCACAAGATTATGAGTTTGCACCCACTGTAGAGTTTGGTGATTGCGAGTTGCGATAATGATGGATTTCCTCACATTCATTTCTTAAACGTTGTTAATGAAGAGGCAGCCACTTACAAATATGGATTATGCATGCACTGTGCATTGGGAAACAACTCTGCAAGTCTGCCATTAATGACAAGTATTCCAATTAAAAGTGGTACACAGGCTGAATATTATTCAACCTTAATGTTGCCAAATCACAAAAGAGATTAAATGACTGGTCACATCAAGATTTGTTGATTATCCAGAGTAACTGGGACATTGTTTCCAGAAAGATGTGTTAATGTGCAAATGTACTTTGAGTTAGACAGTTAGATACCACTTGGGGTAAGAGAGAAAATATAATTCGGTGTGTGATTTGGGTGAACTGACCCTTTAAAGTCTCCTTGGATCTCTGTTTTTTTCCTCTTCTGTGGCTCCTGCCACCCTGTGGCTTTAGATTATTTCGGTCTGGTGTCCAGTATACTTTTTCTGGACCACAAAGAGTGACTGTGACCATGGATGCTGCTGGAAATCTTTGTTATTTATACTCAATGCCAGTGGGGGTGCGTGAAGATTAATAAGGTAACTACAACCCTGGAAAACCAGAGTACAACAACAAAAGCGGTTGCAGGGGAGCAGCAACAAAGGCAGCTGAAAGAAAATAAGGATTTAGAAGCCATGTGATCAGTTGGGAGGTACAGATATCCTCTAACGAGCTCAGCAAGCTGACTTACTTTGAAAAGAGCCGACAACATGTTAGCGCTGAGAAGGCAACAACGAGCCATGAACTAGAAAAAAGCAAAAGCAACACAACCAATTGATTTATTTTTATTTTTTACAAATCTGTACAATTACTCATTTAGCCAGCAAGACTATTTACACTGCAGTTTAAAAATCAATGACGCACTTTGTTTGCGTCACATACTGTTCTGTTTTTGTTGTAGAAACATGTGAAGTGTGTGTCTGCGGGGAATGGAATTCTTTTCCAAATCCTTTCTTGAAGAATTTCCATCTTTCTCCCTTTGTAACATAATGAGACATTTTCTGGCAGGAGCACAAGACACCTTGGCTCTTCAGAAAAGATGCTGAACCTATCCACTGGCAGCAGGAAGGGCCACTTTTATGCCGGGAGCATCTCGCGAGCACGCACAAACATACTCGCCACGCTCGGCCACGCACCACCTCCGGACCTGCTCACAGATTATGAGAAGCTTCGATCAATAACGCCGGAGCCCATCCTCCCACTCTGGCTGGCCAACCCGCTAAGAGCCCTCGTGGGGCCTGAGCACCAAAAAACAAACAGACAAATATCCCTGCACTAGACCTGTTACTGACACGTGTTGTTTTAAATCAATAGAAATAGAAAACGTATATGAATCCATGAACACAAAAATGTCTGCAATGGTGACGGACTGGAGCTCATTATGATCAACAAGGGGACCGTTTGATATGCAGATTGGGAGGAGTGAGCAGTGAAGTATCACAGGCACTAGATACTGCTGCCACCTGAAGTCTGGCTGTCCCTCTAGAGAATCCAGAATGACGTTTGGCGGCCACCGAGAGCCAAGTGGTGCGTAACAACACCTTCATCTGTTCATCTGTAAATACCTAAGAATCAGACAGACAAGGGTAGCTGAGTGAGAGTCCACGGATGAAACACAACTTCAGCTCCAACCTGTTTAATTCTTGTTTTGTTTCGAAAGAAAGGAAACGCTGACGTTAAGATTATTAGCACTAATTAAATGTCTCACAATTAGGTTTTTAAATAACTTGTGAACAAGCCGCTGAGTGTCATAAAAGGCATTACTGCTGACACATTTCTGAAGATCTGTTAACATCTCTTAATTGGCCTCAGTTCCACATTGGTGCACCCAAATTTCAATTGTGCTAACACAAATGAGGCTGTAATTTGAAAAAGCAAAATCTAAATACTTTGATCAGCAATTCACTCCGGACCCGTCGAGCAGTGAAAAATGTATTAAGATATGTTGGGAATCTTTTTTGGACGAGCTCAAAATCCCCGAAATGTGACCCGTCAGGCTGTTTTTTAAAGTTACTTTTTGGCTTAGTTTTCGCCACACCCAGTAGTCCAATATTGATATTTGCAGTTTCTGCGATTGTGAGCTGTTTGCTCTGCTCCCAGGAAAATAAATCCTCCGGCCAGAACACCCTCTCTTCCTGGATCCTTACTGAAAATCACCATTTGCTGATTGCCCCCGTATCTCAGAGGTTTGCCAGTAAATGATGTTGTCCCTCTGTGTTGTCGCACCGTCTCTTCTCTGTGTACAGTAAACACAGTCAGTGACTCATGACTCTATCCCAAGCTTCGGGGTCACTACATACTAACTGGCTCTCTGTTTACCCTCAGTCTACCTCCTATCTCCTGCGCTCCTCTTTGCTATCTCTCCCCGTCTCACTCCGTCCACCAGTCGCTCTCTCTCTCTGGGTAAAATCCTTTCTCTGGATGCATATATAAAGAGATTCAGTGGGAAAACACACAGCCACAGGGCAGTGTCTGGTGCAGGATGCGCTCCAAATGAATATGTTTAGAGCAGGGAAATAAAGCATCTTTCACAGTAGTTTATTATCAATAATTTAATGTCTGTAAATTTTCCCAAAGAGGCTAAATTATTGTTCTGACCTGCTTCATCAACTGATTGTTTTTGAGCTCGACTTTGTGCCTCAGAGGCATCATTGCAGATTCCTTTGAATGACTGTAAAACAGGCCTTATCTGTCTTTAACGTGTATAATTATTGAAAGGGACTCAGATTCTTTAACAGAATTTGGATCATCAGGGGGTCTGTGCAGTGACAGAAGATTTGTTGAATCACGCTTTCCCAATTCTTCTGTTTCAAATCCTCCACATTAACCAAATCCTTAAGCCCAGTTTCTCTTGTAATCTTTTTCAAAACAGGATTTGGTGCGGTTCATAGGCTTAAAGAGGCAGTGGTTGCCGTAATCTGATACAGCCAGTGAACTAGTCTTTTAAATGTTACATCGATTTGTAGCTAAATAGGCTGGGTCTTGGGTCTTGGTGGTGTGCCAGCATGTGGATCAAAATGACTCCTTGCTTGTTGATAAAAATAACTTGGTGCTCAGTTTTTCTGGGTATAGCTGCGTTTCCTTCTATTTCGACCTTGTAGGTACTGCACTACTTTCTCACTCCCTATGAGGTCGACCTCCACAGGCCTGGAGATGCCGTCTGTCACGAAGAGGAAGTGTGTTAATGACATGGTGGGATGATGTTACCAGGCATATATAGCCCTGGCTGCTTCAAAATGCTAACCCCACCAAACGCGCATTTATTATTGGTGACTCAGAGCAGGTGATGATATAATGCTTCCATATACATTAATGTAATATATGCGTACAGATGGGGCACAAAAAAAGCTGAATAAATGAACGGAGAGACATAATGAAGGTAGATACGTCTATATAGGGCACGAGGGGGCGCTTAGTGGTTTGATGAATATGAAAGTGATGGGAGATTTTTGCCAGATGTGTTGGACAGTGCTCTCCACCACCGTCATCAAAACACCAAATGGGGAAATATCTTTTAGAAAAATGGTAGTTCTCCATTCAGTACAGTTCCAGCGACTCGGATAGTCTATGCCAAAAAACACTTAAGCTATTGTGGTGGCACAACATCTTACCAAGACATTAAATCGAAGGGGCTACGATTAACAGCGAAGCAGGAGAAATGGGCATTACTTCTTTTTAAAAGGATCACATGCCTAAAGGGTTATGGAGCATGGATTTAGAGGGATCCTGGTGCTATTTCTTTACTATAAACTACGGCAGCATCATCAACTTCAAAGTACACGTAGGGCTGCGACTAAACATTATTTTCATTATCGATTAATCTGCTGATTAATCGTTTGCGTCCATCCCAGTTTCTCAAAGTTCCAGGTGATGTCATTAAATGTCTTGTTTGCTCAGTCCAAAACCCAAAGATATTCAGTTTAAATTATGTAAACAGACGAGCTGAAAACAGCATTTTTTGCCATTTGCATGGAAAATAACTTGATTTATCAAAAATAGTTTCTAAAAGTCTGTGAAACTCGGTTAAATGGATCTCCAGATGGGGAAAAAAAAGCTAAACAAAAACTCTTCCGCAATATGTCCAAGTGGCGTAAGCATCTGTGACCCATGTGCCCTTGAGCAAACGAGACAATTCCCTGCTCACCCAGTGCAAGCCGCAGAGCAGAAGCTGAAAGTGTGAATAACCAGCGGTAGGAGCAGAGTCAGATTCAGCACCACAGCCCACGGGACAGCTCCCTCGTCTGAGCCTCGTCTGCAGCAGCCAACTTAACAGAAACTTTCTCACTAAGTTGTGTAATGAGTTGAGTGTTTAGCTGCAGCGAGTCCCAGACCCCACTTCGTCCCCGGGGTGGCTCCTTCTGCCCCACTATCAGTCAGTGTGTCAGATGTTTTATTCAACACAGCTGCGTGTATTTTTGGCACCTGGCTGCTTCATCATGCGTGTGTGCGTGTGCGTGCGTCCCTAGAATGGGGTCACAATTGCTTCATGTTGCCAAACCTGCCGGACCACCGCAGGCTAACATCAAACAACCAGAACACCTGTTTCCAGACAGAGTTCTTCGTTCAGCCGCTGCTCAGATGAAAGGACCGGAAAGTTTTCAACTGGGGGGGAAATTGCACCAAGATCAAAGCCTTGCCGTAGTTTAAATGGCCGAACAGAATGGTTTTCAATTGATGAACGTTTTGTGGTCTGTGTGTGATGCTAAGTTTATTCCAAAGTAAGACAGCTCTGTTTGTGACACTGGGGACGTGTGGATGATGTGTTATAACTGAAAACAAGATTTAATCTCTGCAGTGGGGAAAACAAGGGGTACTCGAGCAACTGCACGTCTGATGAAAGGATATTACATAATTACTGACACATCTTTTTCTCTGGTTTTCCGATGATGCAGCTTCCAGTGATCATGATTCGATGAGTGTTGGCGTCAACATTTCTTTATTGAACAAATAAATTGTAATCGTGTCTGCTTAAAGATTCATCCCTCTTGCTTTGGACGTTTAAAATATTAACACATTAGCAGACAATAACCCACAGTTTGAGTGAGAAGAGTGTTAGCACCCAATACTGATTTTCTCTTTAATAACAGTTATATTGCACTGCATTGTGAGATTATTTTGCTCATCATTTGAAAGCGAATACCGCCACAAAATCAAACGGCTGATGTTCAAAAGTTGGCGTCAACACGGTCCTTCTTTCGCTTTTTTTTAGATTTTGATCCTGTGGGTACAATAAAAGAAAGGTCTCGTATATTTCAATATCAGTAACAGTCCAGTAATTGAGAAACTAAATGCTTTCTATTTCATTTAATATAATGTAATACTTCCCGTAAATAGAGTTATGTAATGTTCTAGCTCAAGGAGGTCTTTAGCGCAATACACATTGGCGACATCAGTTAGTGTTTAATTCTCATCAATTGCCGCCTGTAGCACACACCAGACGGGCCATATAGTCATATTAAATTTACAGTGGACAGTTTGAGGCGATCCTGGAGTTCATATGATAAAACTGCTGCTTTTTTGGAGAGTTGATGTGTATTATACATATATGGTCAAAAATAAATGACAGATCCCTTCTCTTCCATAGAAGACCAGCCTCAAGGCCCAATGCTCAATTCTAAAGCCAGAGAAATGTCAAAATTTCCATGTTGTCACACACAGAGAGAGGCAGACACTGGGTGAATTTAAGGGGCATGTGTTTGAAGTGCATCCCCCAGAGAGAGAAGATGGCCTTCACGCTATCTTTCATTTCCTTTTTTCACTCTGTGAAGATATCAGAGTGAAGAGAAGCCAGTGAACAAAGAAGAATATACATACTGGATTACCACACCTCGGGTGGAAATCTCCATCATGCATTCACAATGGCCAAAAAAGGAAAGATTTGCTTGAATTTACATTTTTTCCTACCAAATTAAAAGGGAAAGGAAAAAAACGCAAATAATTGAGTGTGCATAAAAGTGTGCGTACTTCCTGTATATGGACAGCATGTCAGCATATATATATATATATATATATATATATATATAGTGCCTCTTCAGGCTAATCATGAATAAGCGGTTGCTAAGGCAGTACTCTCAGAGGAACTTTAGGAAGCCAACAGATTAATGTGAACTGCTCTAACAACAAAAAAATGAATTACACCTTTCAATAAAATGACACCCTACTGTGTGAAAATTAATTACATTTACAAAACAGAATGCAGTGAAGAGACAAAAGAGAGCCGATTAGTAAAATTGCTCTTTTCTCTTGAATTAATTGTGGTGGAATATCTCCATAACAAGCCCACGGATAAAAGTCATAAAATCCAGGCGAGCGTCTCGAAAAAAAACAGTAGATTAACAGGTTTTGCTGAACTGATGAGTTCTTTTGAAAGCGTCAGAGGATTTGAAAATTGAGCAAAGACAACACACCATGAAATGTCATCGAATCAGGCAAGCGCTCTGCAATGGCCAAAACATAAAATGTCCCGTCTTCCTTTAATTCACCATAAAATGATTTTCCTCCCCCCCTTTTGTAGAGTCTCCACTGAGGTTAGCAGCCGTGGTTCCGCATATATTCATTAGGCATAAATACAAAATCAGAGCGATTCACTGGCACCGGTCACCTTATACCCTGTCAATTTTAATGCATGGCATATCTGTAATTCATTCTGTTGCAGTAATGGGATTGCACCACTGTTGTGGTGGCAACCTTCAATAACTGCAACTCCAATAATGGACTGGGGCCCCTTTCATCTTCAGCATGCCTTGCACCTACATCAATGGTAATGATTGCTCTTTCATCAAAGTGTTCTATATCCAGGCCTTGCAGTTTTCTCCTCACATTTATTAAGTCTGCCTTTAACCAACCGGAAACCTTCTTTGTACTCTTGCCTTGCATGTTTTTCAATATTAGAAAGCATGTGCTGTGTGAGATGCATCCAAATAGAGTTGAGGATGATGCAAGGCTGCATTTTAAATCGGCTTCAGTTGCACAATTAATTTAATAAAAGGAATGAGGGGGGGGAACCCATCCCCAGGTACTCTTATGATGTACATTTTTTAATTATCAGTCTGTTTTTCAACCTTTTTAAAATCTCCAAATCAGTACAGATCTTTGTAACAATTCTTTAAATAAAAAAATCGGATTCTTCAATATTGATATCTGCCTTCAAAATCAAGTATCGGTCAAGCTTTGAAAAAAGGTAACGGCAATGTTACTAACATTAGATCAATTGTTTATCGACACATCCTATAATCTATGTTACCACAGAGTACAGTCGGTATAGGAACAAAGAAGAATGTGGCAAGTTGTTGAGAGGCTCTGAAGTGGGACAGCAGCTCATGAAACAGTGAGGGTTTTTGTCCTCTTCCTCACTGACTGGAGGAATGTGAGTTTGGGCCTCTTGTCTCAAAATCCTCAATAAATGTCTAATAGTACGATCAAATCTCAATATCTTTATGGAGCCCATAACGACTTTATGGAGATAAATTTGATTTGTTAGCTTGTCGGCAGCATTACGCCTCAGTTGTCAGAGAAATGGAGGTCCTGCCAAAATGGGCAAAGGGAAGCATTGGAAGACAGAGTGTCCATGAGCAGCAGATGATGAATTACATGGCGGAGGGTTTGATTAGCTTTTTATCTGCTCACGGGACTCTGGGGGATGAGCTGAGATTGATGGGCTGCGCAGAGCTGACATGGTGGTGTTTATTTGGAAGGTGCATACTTGGCTACAGTGCAGTGTGCCACAGGAAGATTAGCAGCAAAGGCCAACCTGTTAGCACGCGCTTAACGGCCCTTGTCCTCTATGGTAGACTCCATTGTCTTAGTTATTTTAGTAAGCTATGAAAACCACAAAATATGAACATAACGGGCACATTTTTCCTTTTCTGAAATCTCTATGTGTAAAAACCCAATGATTCCTTAGCTAATTCCAGTTTGCTGACCTGGAGAGGGCATGGGAGTGTCTTTAGTCATGTATATTTGTGATGTAATAATCCCAAAATCAATGCACGAGACCAGTATTGATCTTTAGTCCCACCATGTACAGGTGTTATCTCTGCTGCCTTGCAGGGAAGCACTCAAACTTCCTCATAGATTTTCTTCAAGGTTCAAGGTCACCTTGAGGAACCCTCTCTTGATTTAGAAAAGAAAAAAGAAAATGTGTAATAACATGATGATTGGAAAGCAGGCTAGAGTATACATGTGTGATTTGCAGATATACTGTAGGGAAAATTAACGTCTTGAAACACCTGAAGCTTATTTACAGCGTGCCAGAAATAACTCAAAGATAATCACATGTGAATAACAAGTTAGAAAGGGAATGTTGACAAAGAAGTCTCTGTTGAATAATGATAAATAAATCTTAAGAATCTTTGCACACGCAGTGAATGTTAAAGAACGAACATAAAGGATTTGGAGTAATTGCATATCTTTTAATCAGCACTGTACCTTTTTTAAAAACATACATTATGTCGTCAACATAAGTGACGTACATGGAAAACGCATGAAAACTTCCTCATGGAAATAAACAGTGGCTGCACAAATGAATGAGAAATGAGAACATGTACATGCATTTGATTTTTAAATTGACTGAAGACTCTCAGAAGCACACTGGGTAACACCTAAAGACAATATTAGATGTTTCACCACCTGTTTTAGTTCTTTAACAAAAAAAAAAAGATTTTTTATCTAGATGCCAAGTCATTTCGGAACCAAAAACTCCTTATTGTTGTGCGGCAGATGTTCCCTCAGAGAAACTCCACAGAGATTTATGTTATAGATCTTGCACACATAAATACTGTTACCAAATACATTTGTTGAGCGTAGGAGGGAAAAGTCTTTGCGGTGTATTATGAATACAGTCTGGTTGGAAAGTGGGAGCAGAAAGTGAGGCGCGGGGTTGTTTCTGCTGTAGGTTATGACCAAATATTTGTGCATTTGTTGCCCTGTTTGTGTTTCTCTAAAGAGCTAAAATCACAACACGGTGGTTTTGAAATGTTTGCAATATGGCAGAACCACACTCCACCCTGTGCGTGTGCAGTCTGTCAACATCCATTTCCTTCACTTAGAGCTAATACCTTGTATTGAGCAACAAGCAGGCGTGCTCCAAACGGAAGCCAGAGCTAAATAACCATGCCTAATAAAGCCTAGTATTTCTAAAATGGGAATCGGTGCATCCAAAGCGCTTGAAACTGGTGGGCTAATCAGCCTTGATGAAAGTCAATGTGCATACCTCAGCTCTCCTCCGAGATTTATGGGATGGGACCCCAAAGGGCTCATATGCTGGTAAAGTGGATATGGATTGATATTATTTACAAAGCTTAAATGGCGGGATGACGCACATGCGGGATTATCAACCTCTGATCCCTTTAAGAATGGACAGACTTTTGTTTTTTTTAAATCAAGTTGATTGAAGATTTAAATATACTAGGATGCATCTTGCAGAACAAGTGTGATTCTGTGCTCGTGTTTAGTTCATAGACCATCATTTCAAGTACATCTCAAAGCACAAAAAAATGATTGCAGAGAGGCCTTTAAACTGTCTGTTTACTACAGCGAAGTTGGCAGCAACAGCAGGATCTTCCCCAGAGTCCGTGGCCTATGGGGGTGATTAAGCAAAAGCTCTACACTGGCATTTATTGAAGCAGTGAGTTTGGACACCCTTGTTACTGTTGGTTCGTGTTCAAATCGGTCATGTTTATCATGCCCTTATTGTGGTTTTCAGTCATGCTCACACCGCCTGCAGCTTCATTCTCATAGATGAATTTCAGCCCTGTTGGAGCTGTGTGCCTGCCTGACCGATAGATGGTCAAACTGGTTCTGAATTGGATAGAAGATTGGATTTCTGAATTTGTTCAAAAACAACCACTGAGCTCACTGGGCTCTACACCTGGAGCCTGTTTTCACAGCTGAAAGTCCATATTGGCCAGTACAGATTGAAATGCTAAACCTCACTGAGGTTACATTTCAGACATTGAATTGACATTAGCTAACTTCTTTCTCAAAGGGCTTCTGGTCCAGCTCATGCATTCACTCCTTCCAAAGACGCCTACTATTGTGTATTCAGACTTGTGTACTGCAGTGGACAATATTTACCACCTTAGTCTAGACAGACAGCAGCTGTGTTTGGCCAGCTGACGTTAATAACTAGCATCTAAGCTAGTAGATCAACAACGCCACAAAACTCCAAATCACAGCATAGTTTTATTTAATCTCTTTTCTTTTATTTATCTCTCCTTCAATTCATCTGTAACAGTGTTGTATAACACATTGCTTTTTTGGTTTCCATCCTCTACACAGAAAAGATGCTGTTCCTAATCAAGTGCGGATGAAGGAGAATCTGCAGCTTTTCACTCTTAAAAAGAAAAAAACTAAAAAAAACTTATTTTTCATTATGTTGAAAGCTTCACAGAAATGTTGTATCAGATTGCATTGAAATAGGGCTGTTCAATGTTCAGTACCAAGCTGATTTATTTAAATGTGTGCCCAAATCTTTTGAGAAAAACCTTGATAAGAAAGCTATGCACTCTCTTAACTCAACCTTTTAGCAGAAAATAGGATTTTTCTGCTTTTCAAGTCTGTTTGATGAATGTTCTACCAACCTTAATGAGCCCCAAGGCGAGCCATGTTTCCATTCGTGTAACCCACTTTCCATTTTCCTGAGGTAGAACACAAGCAAATATGTAGTTTTAGGTTGAAAAAGGAGGTTAGCATGTAACATGAGCCCACCCTCAAAGTCCTAAGTGGTGGGATTCCAAGTTGAGCACACCCCATTTAGAAATCTAATCAGCAAACGCTGCTTTTATGGTTTGTTTATTGTGCTATAACCGAGCCCCTTGACACATAACATAATAAACATAATATAATATTCATCAGACAGCATGCGGTTGACAAACTCTTGGATAACCACGTTATTAATAATTGAAAAGGGCACGGGCTTCAATGCAAACATAATGACAGCGTTAGATGCATCGTCTAGTGCCACATTATAGTGTTTTCAAGGCCTGTAGAGGAAAAAATAAAATGTCTTTTAAATTTGTTTAATTTGTTCATATGATTATGTTTTAGATTTTTTGTTTTAAAACACAATTTAAACTCCCTTTTTTGTGGTTGATCATTGATTTCTGGAGGATGGAAGAATAGTATCAGTGGAATAAATACTTTCCTATACAACGAGTGGCCAAACAGGTAATTCTTATGACTGCTGCCCAGACCTGTCAGCATCTATCACCCTTACTGTCCTTCGTGACGTCCACTGGACTCCTGGGAGAAGGAGGGGGAGGTTGAGGGGGCAGTGTTTTCAGAGATCTGAGGCGCGTCCAGTTCACCACAGGCAAGAGTTTCCTCCACCCAGCCCCCTGCTCTTCTTTTGGCTCCAAAACCAGCAGTAAAAGGTCAAAGCATCCTCTGCTGCCCGCCGCGTTATTTGCTCTTTCTGCTCGCCAAGATCCCACATTGACCTCCAGTGAGATTCCCTCCCTCTCGGCGGCACTCCGGCAAACGATATTTAAACTGTCTCTATGTACCTTTTAAACAGCTACACTCTAGATTGATTTGTATGCCTCTGCGCGCATTCTGCGGTTCTTCAAATTTGGCACAAAAGTCCACTTTGCCTCAAAGAGAAACTAATTAGTTTTTGGTGGTCAAAGGTCAAGGTCACTGTGACCTCACGTCTGTCCCATTCTCATGAAGGCAATATCTCAGGAGCGTCTTTATCCCACGTCTCTATTCCATTCTGCTGTGTACTGTATCTTCCAGCCTGTGGTATGATGACCTTAACAATAAATGTATGAAAAGGTTGCTGTCCAGTTGAACCATGCATCTCCAAAATGTCACTGTTTCATTAGCTAAGAGAAACCCCAATGCGTTGTGCAATCCACTGTGTTTTTGAATATTTTATTTGGCTTTTAATAAAGGAACGCCTATTCCAAAAATTCTAAATCACTACATTTGGAGATGCTTTTTGTTTTTTGTACAGTAAGGATGCAAATTCAGGTTAAAAAAAGAAATGTTTATGTCCCTTTTACTGTACGTATAAGGGAAGAAACAGAAGTGAAAGCAGATGTGTTCAAGAAGGATTTTTCAGCAGCGATTACACAAAAGATATAAACAATATAAGTATGTATCCCTATGTTTGGTACATTCTGTGTATTTACTGTGCTGGTATTTTTCATGTAACCAAAAGCTGTTATTAGGTTACATCCTCCTGTATTACAGCTATGATTAATTGATATGACTGTATATACATATATATATATATATATATATATATATATATATTAGTATGCTGTTTCCCTCTGTCCATGGTAATCTTGGAAATTTCTATTTGAACATGGACACTTTTTGATTGTGGTATCAACCTTCTGAATGGTAAACTAAACTCTATATTATCTAGTACCCTGGATACTCCATGTACCAGCATTCATAGCACAATATGTATTGAATGATGACAGATACTGTAGCCCCACCTGCTGTACAGGAACATACAATGTCCAAGCCATGTTTGAGGACACGGCCAGGAGAGCATCATAGCTTCTTATTTTAAGGCTACATGCTTCTGCTCCTCTGCTCTGTAATTATGCATGCAACTGGCACACGGCAAGTTATTTATACTGTGGAGTGTGTTGCCCAACTGCCACGAATCTTCTGATTGGTGCAACTGCTTTTCTAGGTCAGACAGTGGATCCCAATCACACACACACACACACACACACAGAGACAAATATTCTCTTTCTCTCTCACACACACAGCCAAATGCTTCCACTGAGGAAGGTGATGTGCATTATTCGCCTGGTTGCTCCTCTTCCTCCCCAATCTAAATATAAACATGACTCACAGCCAGCGATGGCACTTGCACTGACTCAAGATGGCGGCGTACCTTCAGTGGTTCTTTACTAAGCCTGACAGCTCCTTTTCCCCCATCACCTGGATGGTATTCCTTCTTGCGCTGTCATTTATTCATCCTTCTGCCGAGGGACACGCCCAAGCTCTACAGTGTGTTCCTGCCTGTCAATGAAAGACTGATAATTGCTGTTGCTTGGGAATAATCTATAGATAATAAACGTGGTGCTGCCAGCTGCCGTGCGCTGCTTAGTTACCCCCTGGGGTGGTGATCAGGTGGGTGCTCGTCTGGTGTCTGCAGAGGCAGGATGAGACTTGGCTCTGCCCCATCGCCTCTCTCTCTTTCTCTCCGTCTCCTGGGTGCCTTGAACTTGTTGCGTCTGTGCCCTCAGACAGGAGTTGGTGTAAAAGTAGCAGAGGAGATATATCTGTGTGTCATTTTGACAGCATTTTGCCAAACAAAATGAGCATTGAGTGCTATTCTGATGCACTGTAAATAGACGTATGAGTAAGGAAGTGTGAGGTAAAAGAACGATGAGGTACATAACAATTTGAGGATTTTGGACATGTATTTACAATCCTTAGGATCAGCTCGGGACAGCACTAATATTGACAAAGCTTTGTGTCATAAACCGGTCAACCTAATCTTTTTAGTTAGCTTCGTTTTTAAAAAGTTCCCTCACCTCCAGTTCCCTCTGTAGGCCACACAGTCTGTGATGCCCACGCCTCTCCAGCCAGCATCTCACCCTAACCTCTGCATTTTATTCCTACTTCTTTAGCCCTTTCAACACAATTTGCACTACTTGTAAACAGCGCGATCAGATGGTTGGTTCTTTTTTATACAAGAACACAAGTCAAGTGGCGTTCTTGCGGGATTTGAAGGTTCGTCTACCGGCAGATCTCAAGCTGTCACTGACTTGTCGCTCAGGGTGTCGCCTCGTGTATTTACTCCGGTGGAAGGTTAATGCTCCTTCCTGACTGTCAAAGACTTGAACAAATCGGTGCACGTTGGTGGAGAGGATCTTTATTTGTGCTTTGTCCCGTCTTTGTAGACTCCAGCTGGTCTTCAAGCTTCATGACGTGCATGAAGTTTTTAGCACAAGATTAATAGACTAATGTTTGATAACTGCCAGTTATTTATCATGCTGGACAGCTAACTGCGCCTGAAAATAACACAATGTAACCAAATGCATTTTGGTCAGTTCGTGGCATTAACATTAATGAGCTACAGTTGTCATTGGAGATGGCAAAGTTTATGGACTAAACTTTCATTAAACATTTTGACACGGTTAATAATGCATACGATAATAATTGCACCCCTTGCAGTTGGAGAGATTTTCATATGTAAAAATAAAGCCTCTATTTTGTTCTCCTGATAATGAGTCTTATGCACCCTGTTTCTTAAAACACCTTACACTTACACGATGTATATTATGTTGATAGAGCTGTATGCTAGTACTTGATGGATGTTTTTACACACCGTACTTTATTTCCAGTGCTGATTGGTGTGACTGCACCCTGAGAGCCCCCCAGTTTCCCCCTCATGTCAGTCTAACCTGTTGGTCTGACTTTGCTTTGTCACCATATCGATCATCTCAAATCCACCAACAAAGCTTCACTGGTGATCGTTTCAACCTTCGGCGTCGTTTTTTTTCTCAGCTCCTTTTTATCACTTCCATTCATCACACTTCATTGCAACACATCCCTTCTCTCTACCTCACAAAGTAAAAAGAAGATTTTTTTTTTTTTTATGACATTTTGTTCATTTTTACTTCACTGTTTCAGGGTTGGTTGGATTCACATTATCACTGTTGATATTAGTGTCAGACTTTCCCTGAATACAACTGAAAAACAGACTTTATTTTTTTATTATTTTGTTAAAGCTCATGGTCACATTGTGCTCGCCCTGGTCTGGTTGTTTTCAATCCAGGCGAGCTGGACACTGAAAGCCAGCCGCCTGAAGGAAGAAAACCTTTAAAGTGCTCTCTGTCACTTTAAATTTCCAGCCAACATTGCAGGCTGCAGATCAAGGGGCACTAGAGAACATTATCTGCTACTTAAACCAGACAGCCTTCAGGCTACAATTCAGTTCAAAGTGCGTACCAGAGTGACAACCTGGAAAAGTTTTTTGTTTAATAAAAAATGATGGCCGCATGTTTAATTAGAACATGATCACCACGTACAATACTTCTGAATTTAATTGCTGGGGTTTGTTTGCCTCCACTGTGTGTTGGTTCTGCTTTGTCTTGCCTTGTAGGGGAGGTGGGGAAGGATATTAGGTGATAATTAAAACCCTCAATTATTTTTTAGATTTGCACAGATAAACATGGAGGAGGACCAGATGTCCTCTTATCTTGGTTGTTGCGTAGTACATGATGAAGGGGCTTCTTTTCGAAGGCCAATTTTGTGCTTGGTGAGACTTGCCCTTTTGATTTCTTTGCGTCCAATCGATGCGTCTTGGGTCAAACTGTTGACGTGCACCGTGTCTCAATCCATTCGATGAGCAGCCACTGTAAAGCAGGAGAGTGCAAAAAGGAGAATTCTGAAATGGAAATGTACCAGTACGGATTGTACAAGAACTGCCGTCGGCTGTGAGTCGGGTATAGCTACATCAACAGTGACCACGAGTGGTTGAAGAAATATACAAAATCACACCTACGTTTGAGTGTGTTAATAAGAAATTGTGGTGTCTCTGTGTGCGAGTGCATGGAGCCACAGGCATGATTTAGGATAAGGACTTTGCCATGGTCTGCATCAAGCTGACATCCTTGGGCTGATGTATTCCGCACTTGTGGTGTCCCGCAAGTTTTCCATAACAAACTGATGAATATGAATTTCTTTCGGGTACACACCGCTCCTTCAAAGTCCCCTCCTCCCTCCACCTTCTCAATGGTTTAGCAGTGCAATCTTCACATGCAAATATCCCGGGAGGTGGGTGGGCAGTTGGTGTCGCCATCTTGGGAACACAAATTACATTTGCATGTGATTTGAGGGGAACGTGTGGCTTAGTATAAGTTGCTACTGTATGCAGGAATAACAAGTGAGAAGAGTGGCTTGATTGCGCTCTTCTCTTTTCCTCTCTTCAAACTAATTGTTGTTTGTCCTCAGAAGGACTGACTGAGGTTTCGCTTACTGTTATTTTCTCATGGTTTGGACCTAAACCGGACACATTTACACTCCGCTGTCAGTTTATTAGGTATACGCAGGTTTGTTTTGTTGGACTACATTTGTTTTTAGGTTTGGAGCACTGTACCTCACAATTCTGAGTGTAGGTTTTACGATCTAGTGTTTTTAATATTTCATTGATGTCTATCGGAAACGCTTCAAATATATTGAAAGAATCTTTTTTACATGAAATACATGGCAAACATAAAATCTTAGGTGTACTTTGCACTTATTGTAAGAGACAAAACCGTCAGCTAAATGAACTGTAATGTAATCTAATGTAATGTACTGCCATTGTTGAGACACAAAACACTGAGGTCTATTTCTTTCTTTTATTAAATCTAGGCTTTGTAAATCACAAAACAGGATATGCGGATAAAGCCCAATATTGATTATTTTCCCTTTTTTTTTTTTTTTTTTAATTGTGCCTCAGGTAAATACCTATTATTTTACGCAACCATTGTAAATTGAATCTCATTTAGTGCCTTATTATTCATGCCATTTGTGTACCATACATGCCGCAGCAGCAGTTCTGTCCAGCACAGACTCGTTCACATGACACAACAGGCCACCTTATGTAACACTAAGCTCTGCTGGAAATGGAGCAGAAAACCACACAAGCCAATGATAGGACTCGCTCCGCCCACTCCCTGAGAGCTCATCACCTTTTTAAAAATATACATGTGCAGAAAGCATAATCAGAAGAGTAATTTCCCTTTCCAAGCAATGGTTACGTTTCTATTAGGCACTAATTAGTAATCAATATGTGATTTTCCTAGACAGGGGTTTGTTATAGCACTGGTAATTGCTTCTTCTATTATGCTGAATTGTAAATGGAATAGGACCAGTTCTGAAGTTGTAGCCTGACGGAGCATGGCATGAATGGAAGCCTTTGTTTACTAAGCATTGATAATGAATGTAGTGTGGCACTGGGAAATTGCAGTCCTCATTTTGGCATTTCCTATGGACATTAAGTTCCAATTAAAAGGGGAAATTGAGTATCCTGAAATTAAAGGATTGACTGACATTGACGATATGCACAATGTAATGCTAAAGCTGAACCAATTCAATATCCCACTTCTAAATTAGCATCCTAATATACGAGCCATGATAATCAAAATTGAACAGTTTTGCATACTAATCCCATAAGAAAGATCTGTTAATGCAAGTATATCTGTTGTCATAGTGTTTATTTTTGGCTAAATCCACAGCAAGCTGTTGATTAATTTCCAACGCATATAGGCTCTATTAAAGACTCCATGCAAACCTCATCTGAAGCACAGTGGACTGTGTTGCAACTTCTTTTTCTTTCATCTGCTTTCTATCACTTCTCTCAGCACTAACTAGAGCTAGCCAAGCTTTTTGGTAAATATGTGGACTCGATGACTACACAGAGCATCTTAGCAATCCACTCTGGATCTCTGTTACTTACAGAGTTTACTAGTGTTGTGTTCTTTTAATTTGAAATAGAGACGCGTAGAAATGAATTTCAGAAAACCTCTCTTCATATTAACTGTATTTATTGATGATGATATGGTGCATCATATCACCATATGATGGTATCATATGTATCATATCACTCAGCACCTCAGCTGAGGACCATGTCACTGTCCACAGACCACATTAAAGTAGTTACTGTCTCACAGATCTCTAGTTTACTACATATTTTATATCCGCCGCCTTTCAGGTATAGTCTTCTCCCATTGGTTGGCTGGGGCCAGCTCCTATTGGCCCCTTGTTGGCACTTAGGCCACGCCTCTCAGCGCTTCTCTGCTCCAATCAGATCTTCTGTCACCCTTTTAGGTCATGTACTCTTCCTCTTCAGTTTACAAATATTGCTTCTTATTTCACAGTCGATTGGCCACTAAGTTACTTAATTCAATAACATATCACATATCACATATTACATCTAAATAAGGAACAATAAGGCTCATTGTAACAGTTTACATGTTGATTATTCTCATACTAGCTAAGACCTCTACTATAAATGTACAGAATCAACAAAGTTTGCATTAATCTTCTCATGTAACTTTGATAGACGTCAAATAAGTGAATTTGTCAAAATATGAATGATTTAACTTCTCCCTCAGGGGCCAGGGAGTCTAGACAATAAGTGCTTTAACGTTACATTGCACCACTGAATCTGTAGCTGGTTTGAACATCGACAGAGGCTGCACTGCAAACTATGCTTTAATATCATTGTTTTGTGAAGTTATTTGCATTCAATGAGGAGGAGGAAAAAAAAGTCAATAGGTCAAATTAGCATGTAATTTTCTGCAAAAAGCAGCATGACACTCATTATTCACAAACTTTCTTGTGAGTGTTGCTGTTTAAAGAAAGCAGCTTTTTAAAAATCTGCTCAAACCATGAATGAGGAGCTCCTCTAACCCAACCCACACGTGCTTCTCCATACTGTGCCTCTCTGCCTCATCTGCAGCCCTCTGCTCTGTTAATTAAGGATAATGGACGTGAGCTGGGGTGGTAGTGCCTTTCTGCCAGAACAAAAACAACTGATTAGACGGAGCAAGCTGCGTCACAAAGGGACTGTGACGGCTTGGTCACCAATCACACTGACGGGCCTTTTCTTCTTGCATCATAACTCCAGTGGATTAGATTTCAACATACTTTTTATTTTTTTTCAACCTCAGTCAGGACGGTGGCTTGCAGCCTCCCAGAATTTTGCCTTTTCATACATCAGAACACATTCATAGAGACTATGCTAACTTTGATTGCATCCCATTAACCTATCACCGCGCTTACCCCCTGCTTCTTTATGTCAAAGCTCTTTTCTTTTCAAAAGAAGTAGATGTTTGACAAATCCTGGTTGAAGCTTTCAGGCACCTTGGCCGTTTTTGTTCAGTTTGACACACTGGACGTTGTGCCCTGACTTCTTAATGAAACATAAAGGTCATAAAAGGGTTCAAATAGATTGACTCATGGAATACTGAATATGCCATTTTGACGGCCCACAGCCGTATCCTGTGTCCACCCTGCTGGCTTCACCGCTGTGGCAGAATGCCGATGGAAATGGGCTTATCACTTGCCGCTGGACTCAAACACATACTGTAAAGACTTGAGAATATAATGACATCAAGGTGAGCGATTGTCTCTTTCACAGTTTCAATGTCCCTGCTGTGAAAACACCGCTCACATTGTAGTTATTCTAAGAACATAATCCTTTCAGTCTTGCACAAGCCTATTTGTGAAATCTGTATGTTTCAATGTAGTCATGCAGCCATGAAATACACTCAAGGCTCATTGTTTTGGAAAAATAAAAGAATCCTTGTGTCATTTAGTTTCATTTTAATATAAGAAATATTGTTAAAATTGGTTTAAAAATGTATACAAACTGCATTTCTCCTGGTTAAAAACATGACAATTAGTCTTAGTCATATGCTGCCCATGACAATTCTCATCTGGCTTGGATATTTTTTTCTTAATACCATGTAAAATGTTCAGTCCTCAATCTTAGTGGGAAAATGTCCTCAGAGGTTTACTGTATTGTCTGCAGCGGGACTAATTCAATTCTTCTGTCCTTTGCTGCCAGCTGTCCCAGTCAAACCATGCTCTCATCAAACAAACTTGATTAAAACGGACTAATCTATGCGGCTGCTAGATGATGCAGTTTGTTTGTGTGTGTGTGTGTGTGTGTGTGTGTGTGTGTGTGTGTGTGTGTGTGTGTTAGTGTGTGTTTATGTCCTGATGTCCTGACGTACAAGAGGACCTTCATTTTAACCATTTAAATACAGACAGCGGGCCAAAAATAAGCATGTAGGGCACTCGGGGCCACAGACAGCCACACAGATGACATACCCTTGTAGTTTGTAACTTGAAAAACATGTTGCTTCTCAGTATGAAAGTCTGTCTCATTATGCACTCTCCTCTCGGAAGATCAGCATTTGCATCTTGTCACAGACCTGTAATTAATTTAGCCTTTTATTAAACGTCACAATGATATTTCCCTCACTCTGAGCAACTGCTTTAGTCGCCTAGCCCTAATTTATAAACCTTAACAATAGTGTATTTGACGTAGCCATGATCCTTAATTACAACAAGTGCCGAAATTGTAGAAAGCAATAATTAGAAAATTTTTGTATTTTGAAATGAATGTAATCCAAGGTTTTACAGGATTGTCCAATATCGGAGTTCTTGTCTGGTGATAATATTGGACCTTGAATATGACCATGCCTAAAACTTGATTACAGTATTTTGAAAGCTTTAAGTACTGTTATGTTTATTTGTAAAATTTGCAAAACTGTTACTTGATGTTTGCTTGTGCTTAGATTTGCTCTGCCGCTCCTCAAACTGCATGCTTGCACTCAGATATATTGTTGCTTGCACTCAGATATATTGTTGC
>CALSBV010010187.1:4911490-4947554 GCA_943590825.1 Bovichtus diacanthus
AGATATATTGTTGCTTGCACTCAGATATATTGTTGCTTGCACTCAGACATATTGTTGCTTGCACTCAGATATGTTGTTGCTTGCAGATTTCCTGCGCTCCAGCTCCAGCTCTTCTCCTCACACTTCGGCTGCTTCTGTGCCCACGTGAAACTTCTGCTCTCGGATATCTTCGTTCTTTTCTTTGATTTACTTTTAGAGCTCTAAAAGTAGAGGAAACACACCCACAAGGAGGTCGGGATCATTTCAATGGTCAACACTACACCTGGCATTCTATTGATTGGGAAATTGACAGTGTTATTGCACAAAAAAATCCAAGAGCAGATGAGAAATCCGAGAGCAGAAGTTTCACGTGCGCACAGAAGCAGCCTGAGTGCGAGGAGAAGGGCTGAAGCGCAGGAAATCTGCAAGCAACAATATATCCGAGTGCAAGCATGCAGTTGGAGGAGAGGCGGAGCACATCCAAGCACAAGCAGGGGCTGTGTGAGCGTGAGGGCATTGGTCTTTGGGGAAAGCATTACAAAATATAAACGTGAAATCAAGGAGGCATGCTCTCAAATAGAAAAATAAAGAGAGTAAAAAAAGCTCCATACATTTCTTACAGTGAGTCTTGCTACAAAGCTTCATGCCAGAATTGAGAAGAAGAATACAGCGAGCAATAACTCCTCAAACGTACATACAGCAATATAAGAGCCTATTCTTAAATTAAAGTCCCTTCTGTATGACTGACCCTCATAGTGTTTAACACTTAACTTACTAATAAATTATGTCACTGAAAGACCGTTCTGCTCATCTGAATAATGCTCATATAAAGTGGCTGTAAGGTAATGACTGAAAACTTCCACTTGGCAGCTTCCTCAAATTCAAATTGTGTCGTTTGTGCGGTGTGTGTGCGAGAACGTGCATGCACTGAAGTGGGAGGGGAGAGAATAAATGTTGGCCCGGACACAATGAGCTATAGTGTCTGGAGTGGAAACCAAATTTCATGGGAGCTCATTAGACGGGCCCCCTGAAAGATTCCCAAAGAAAGAATTGGCGAGTAAGATGAGCGCAAAATTGGATTTTCTATACTCTCAAGTGCAAAATACCCAGCACTCAATCTGAAACTAATGAACTGGACCTGGATGTGATCCACACCTATGTGGTTGAGATCAAATATATAGTAACAAGGGCAAACCACCTTTGAAGGTTTATTGGTTATTTTCTCCCGTCCAATCTTGAAATGAAAAGAATAACTAAGCGTCATGTGGGAGTATATTTAAATAAAATTGTGTGTGTGTGTGTCCGTGCTCAGTGTGTGAGATTTATGCTTATCATGAGGTCACAGTTGCTCGTTTCAAACACTAAAAACTGGATTTTCTACAATAACGCTCCAGTTGTACAGCTCCATGTTTTCTTGTTATGTTCCCTTTTTTTTTTTTAAAGCTACTTTCACATCAGAGGCAATAAAAAAAGAAAAGCAAATAGGCTTTTCAGTCAGTAATGAAATGACTGTGACGGAGTGAAACATTAGCAGTCGTTATCTAAATGCATAAACACAAAGTTTATTGAAAAGTAAAGCAATTTTTGACAAACCCAATTCCATGGGTTTAGAACATTCTTGCTATAACTTTCTTATTTACCCTGCCTGGGTCCATTTCTGTTGAATATTGTTTTGTTTTTTTCTATAGTTGCTGGCAATGTCTCATTATTTCAAGCCGCTTTCAGCAGCCATAATGGAGAGCAGGAAATGTTAAGGCAATCTGAGACATCCACAGTAAAACTCAGGGTTTCCGTGTCAAGTGAGTAAAGGCTTCTTTCTCAACTCTGGAATTTCCACTGATAGTCAGCAACCTAATTGGACATTCCACTTCCTCCACCAACCAAGAATAGATCAGAATACACTCGGAAAGTGGAAGCCAGTTAGCCTAGCTTTCCAGCACTGATTATCATTCCACATGTCATTCATGGCATAGCATCACCTGCTGATTCTGCATCAGTATTGGTCCCTCTTATTACAAAGGAGCTAAATATCGCCGTTTCATTGGTCCAGTTGTGGAGATATAACTGTCCAAACTTACAGCAACAGGTACTCCGGCACCCAGTAATTCTCACAGATATTGCACCAATCAAATTGGCAATATTGATAGTGTCAGTTGGAGCAAGTCCCCTGGTCATAGCAGACAACTACATACCTTTTACATTTCTTCTTTTGGGTCATTACAATTTTGCCCAAATTGGTACACAAGTCAAAACAAACACCAGTCACGCGTCATTTTCTTGCCCAAATGAATTTTAATATCAGTTTAGTTTAATTCTTGGAATATTTTGAACATCAAAAAGTGATGCAGTAATATGTACAGCACATTTAAATCCAATGCTGAAATGTTAAGTACTCCTAAAGCTTCCATAAAGCTGATCCGACATCTGTCTATACTGTGTGTATTTAGTTTAACCTTCCCAAACTGTCCCTAAAGAGATCCGATTGCCTCTGAGCGGAGGTCTAACTTTGGGTTCATACATCCCATCTCTCTGACTCAATCAGTGGAGCATACTAATGAGTGTTGCCTAGCGACCGTTAAAACAGGGCTGGTAAAGTCAGCGTTGGCAAAAAAAAAAAAGACTCCTGCTCAGCAAGATCTTTTTCTTTTCTTCTCAACTTGCTATTCATGTGCCATCTGCATCCAGTAACGATGCCTGTTTTCACATTGACATCAGAGAGGTTGTCTTGTTCTGCCAAGACGTAATTGTGTTGCATTTTTAATAAGCTACCGTCTTGAAGCTCTAATGCCTTGTCTTTAATGCATTAACATGGATGATTTGAAGAAGTCACAATAAATGTGAAGCAGGTGAATTATGCTACGGATAAATGCATGAACGATATCTGAATAAATTTCACCCTCTGTCTCTTTTTTCTGCCTAAAGAATATACTGAAGAATATCTTGCATAGATAGAAGTACTTGTGTCTATGCAATCACACCTGGTGATTATGGCCTGAGTGCTGGACAGTCTGTATATGTTTATAAATGAATAATACAATGTGACTTAAGTCCTTCACAGAATTGTTATCTCTGAAATTGTAGTCTGTAACATCCCATTATCAAACATTCAAATATGGAGGAAACCCTCTCATCACGGGAAAAATGATTTCCGCAGAGATCTGTCGAGGTGAATGAGCAAAATACGTCTCAAATTGGCCTCGATGGCAAACGCTCCACATTCGCTTTGCACCTGTGGAAGCCAAATAATGCAATTTGATTGCATGATTATCTGGAGTGCAGACTCTGAGTGCTGTCATTCAGTTTGATTGTGTTACATGAGAGGATTGAGTCCTGATCAAACCTAAGCAGGGAGGAGGGAGAGTTCAAAGAGTACCTCATCCACTTTCTAGATTTCATATTCTGTGAATCTATAAAATGTCTTATCAGCATCCAGCGTTTTCTCCACATCTTGCAGTCCAGAAGGTACAGTAGTGTGTCACTTAAACAAAGAATTGCGTATGGATCTAGGTTGAACCCTAAGAGCATTGCCTTAAACGGCTTACCCAGACTGGCTTAGACTTAAGATGCTCTATTTCAAATTGAACAGTGTTTGATCGATGTTCAGCTCAAAGTGGGTCATCCTGACCGGGGAGGTGACCAGTCAGCCTGGCAGTGCGGCGCACATGGTCACGGTTGTCTCCTCCAATAAACAGTGCGAGGCTTCAAGTTATGCAAAGTCTGCTTACCTTTCAACTCCCGCATTAAGAGGGAGTCGCATGTTTCAGGTGCGACAATGGATGCAAGGAAAAAGACGTTTCTTAGTCGAACTAACCGTGTAAATGCGAAGGGTAAAGGCTTTATCATTCAAGGGCAAAGCACAGGAGAGGCAGGCCTTGCCAATGCCGTGTCATCATCATGCAGGGAGACCATCTGAATGTTATTATGCCGTCTGATTTGAGTGCCAGCTTCAAGGGTATCCTACTCTACCCAGACGGTTATTGAAGTTCTTTGTAGCGCTCAATCAGACCCTAACAACACATCATTTATACAAGGAAAAACTGGTCCTTTTATTTACTCAAACCTTAACAGGTTTACATCATTTACTAAATGCTGAACGCTCAAATTCGCTCCATTCAACTGGGCTTTAGCTGTGTTTACGATGAGGATGGCTCCAAGGTTATCGCTATTCTCTGGCTCCACCAGTGGAAAACATCTACAGTACAAAGAGTCTACCTTAGTTCTGCAAATTAAATCTGGCCCCGTGTGACCAATCAAAGAGCCCCTCCAAGAAAGCACACAGTCCAGATGAAAATAATGTTTCCAGAGGGTCAGATTCGATTTGAGGTTGCCCTCCTGCAGCTTTAGAGTTTTGTTTATGGACTGTGTTCCAGCTACACCCAAAGCAGTGCGCTCGCAAGGCATTTAGTGCTTTGAGAATGAAGCATATGTTTACCAGAGAAACGTATCTCCATAATCAAAGTGACGAGTCTGTTTCATCAGCTTATATTTTCCTTCTAAACAATCAAACCAAAGCCGTGGATGCGCCACAATGGACACGCCTGTTTCACAGATTCCTGTCACACATTGATTTTTTATTTGCATGCATTGTCCTTTGATTGTTGCTCGTGGATGTTCAGCTAAGTAAATTGGCAAAAATGCAATTTATTGTTAAATGTCACGCAGTTTAGTCCAATGACAAAGAGACATGTCGGGCAGCATAATTAGCAGGCACAGCACTTCTCCAGCATCTGTAGCGGTGTGATTATCAAATGTTTTGATGTCAAGAGAGAGAAATGTTGACTGACAGGCCTGGCCTAACTAGAGCAACAGATCATACAGTAACTGACAGCAGAGATCCATTCTTTTTTTCTTTGCACCCAACACAAAGCAAACAAAACATTTAATTATTCTTCCAGCCTCAACGGACAGAGGCAAAGCAGAATTAATGTGTAGAAATGAGTTTGGCTGGGCCATTGTTATGTGGTTTCACTGTTGATGGAGTTTGAAGACTAATACCTTTTAGAGAAACCTTCACATGAATCCCCAAACCTAACTAAATTAATGATAAGGTTCTATGACGAGGGGTTATTTATAATGAAAACCCAAAATGACTTATTCTATTCACATAATCAGGTTTAGCAGCGACCTTCTCTACAATGTGTCCACCATTGTAGTGACTTTTCCAGCGCTAATTTTCGAAGATGCTCGAGTGTCTTTCTAAGGTTGCAGTAGAGACATTTCCGTTTTTCAGCCTGAATCTATAAATGTTCATGGGGAGCTTGTCTGGTTAGTCATTAAACCTGTGTTTTGGTTTATAGGCTCTAGGAGACCCCCTTGGTCTGCCGTCTGCTGGTTTTACACCAACTTTCATGTTGCCTGGGAGGGATTCAGACGTTTTGTCTCTCGGTTCTGACTTGATTTTTAAATATCGTTTTTTTTAGTTAGACGCCAGTTCTGAAGTTCTGGGCCGGATGTGCGAGTACAAACATCAGAAGCTACCTGCCTGCTTTGACCAGATGGTGTGTTGAATAGTGAAAAAAATACGCCTGACCTTCATTGACCACAGCTTGTTTATAATTGGGAAGTTTTAGGCTGTCCCTCTGTTGTTTCTCAAGGCTGCAGCACACTCGTCCTGGATAGACTTATTTCCGGCAGTTTGAGTTGTGAGTACTTTCAGATTGTCATTGCAAATGGAATCATCTGTTTTTAGTGAAAATTAAAAAAGGGAACAACATAACTTCTCTTCTCCTTAAAATCGTACACAATTCACTGCAAAACCTATTGTGTCATTTGAAAAAAAGTTTGTCTAAATGTGCTCCTTAAACATCGTTCCTGACTAAAATACTTACAGTAACTCTCCAATCAATCAAGGCTGCATAATACTGTAGCAGTACAGAGAGAGCAGAACCTTGAAGATACATTTGTTCATTCATGTGATGCCTTTATTTTGTGTCAAAAGGGAGGATTTTGCATGAAATATGAACACCTGACTCATTAAATATGCCTCAAGTGCAAGAGTAGCTTTCAGTTGCTGTATTAAAACAAAAAGAAAGTTAGAAAAGATAGCAGTCTTATCTTAAATACATTTAATAACTGACTGTACTTATGGGTCAACACTCCCACAAATCTTGTGTTTTCCTTCTGTTAACTTTCTCCGTGCACCTTGTAAGAAGGTAAAGCTCTCATCATCATTGACAACAAATGTCACTCTATATAAAAACAAAACAACCAAGCCATCGGTCCTGTATGACATGTAAACAGCTCAACAACAGGGGGGATACCAGACGGTGTCATACGGCAGTCTCATTGCCTCCCACAAAAATACAAGTGCCCTTGTGCAAAGGTTTGGCAGAATAGAGGTGTATTCATCTTTTGGCTGTTTGCTAACAGCCTGGTTGGTATCCTTCTGCCAAATTCTTTTAGCCAAATTCAAGTGGGCCTCACACATGGCTGTTGTCAAGGCTGCCTGTCTGGTGGGAAAGAAGCAACCAGCATCAGGAAGACAATGGAAGTCGCTGCATCCACACAGGATGATGAAGGCTCTTCCTTCCCAGCGGTAATATCTCTATACCGGATATTTGCTTTGTGTCCCTGCTGCTAAACAGAGAGGCCACTATTGTTCCTTAAACATTGGTCCCCCACGGCTTCTTATTAAATAGATTTTGAGATCTAAACACCAATACGAGCCCAAGCTTAATGTTGTGTTTTTCATGAGACCGTCTGTAGCTTTGCAGTGTTGTGCACACTGGAGAATATTTGATGTGTTGCCTAGAGGAGCGAGATTAATGGAAAGTGCTCAGTTGTTTATCTCAATGGCAGATATTTGAATCTAAGAAGAATGTGATGCAGTCAGACCAGTGGTTATGGTGACTAAATGCAAAAAAGATTCATTAGTACTACTCAGAAATTCAATATCATTTTCTATCATCCATGTATTTCTTTTGAAGTGACATGTACTGTAATCCCATCTAGGCTGTTGTTAGGTTTAATATTTGACTCTTGCACTAATTAATTCAAGGAGGAATGACGTTGGTCCAAACATAACATCCGTCTGCAGCGACGAGGAGACTGTAACCTTCCTCAAACTAATGCATAAAACAAACTGATGCCATATTTCCATCATATAATCTACATGTTTTTTTCTTTGAGGTTTGACTGGCACTTTTTCTTTAATCATGTCATTTAGTTACGCAGTCCACTTCTCTAATGCTTTAATGGCACCCGACTGGATAATTAGCACCACCAGCTTTCATCTTGATGTGCCACCACCTTATATTCACACAGCAGTCGTGAATGCAAACGTGCATTAATTCACATTTTATTTTTATTTCTTGAAATTTGCATAAATTGCCTGCGAAATTCGGATAGAAACTTGACTATGCTCAGTCCAATTAATTCTAGCTGTCACCATGTTGTACTTCAACTGACTTACACATGCACATAACATAAATACATTAGAAATTCTATGTAGTTACATGGAAAATAAAGTATTATAACATAATCAACAGATCTATACTACACTAAACAATCTACCAAATACAGATGTTATCTTAATTTGGTTTTACCCAATTCCTACTGTAAAGTTTGTCACGGTTGATGCCACAGAAAGGCCTGAAAGGACCTCAGGAAGGACACGGAGACGATGCCGCTCCCGCCCAGGTTGGTCACTCTGCAGCTGATGAGACTGATGGCTTCGCTCACCAGACAAGCAATGAAACCTCCACGATAATAATGTTTGAGCTCGCCTCCAGCGAACTCCCTGGATGAATGTTTGCCGGGGATATTACTGTAAAGGCAGGGCAGCACGAGGCAGCTCTTTATAAATGTGAGAGCAGAGAAGAAAGACAGGCTATCAAAGTTGTGATGGTGCAATAGCTATGAAATGAGGTAAACACACCGATGATAATATTTCTGGGAGCTTTTCCTCTTTAGGATTAAATCAAATCAAGTTTATTTATGTAACCCAATATCACAAATTATACATTTGTCTCAGTGGGCTTTACAGACTGTACAGGATACGACCCCCTCTGTCCTCAGACCCTCGCAGTGCACAAGGAAAAACTCCCTAAAAGATACCGCACAATTAAAAGGGGGAAATATGGAAGAAACCTCAGGGAGAGACGGAGGAGGATCCTCTATATATTATATATAATATATATATATATATATATATATATATACACATCCCTCTCCCAGGACGGACAGACGTGCAGTAGGTGACGTGTGTACAGGACAAACAACATAGTTAAAAATACAGCACAGACAATCTATGCAACAGAAAACATGATACGATCGTATATTTAAAAAAAAAAGATTAGGATAATGAAAGATGAAAACCCACCATAATGCTAAATGTATTTCAGGTTTTACGATGCATTGTTTTTACTCATTTCAGTTTAGAAACAAAACTGTTTGGATTTTTTTAAATATACCCAGACATTTAGACAGACTCTGGAAATCTGTTTAATCTTTTATATTACTCAATTACTTTTTTTTAATGTTATAATATTTTAATTGTCCTTGACCTTCTTTTTCACTTTTCTGTGATGCTTCTAGTTTTTACAATATTTCATTATTTTTCTTGCTAATTAATTGCATTGTTCTCTCTCTATGCTAGGCATGAAGTACACAAATTACTAAAACATATTCATGAACATTATTTTGGTTGAGTTCAGGGCATTCCCTGCACATGATTTTAGTGCAATGACATCTACGCCTCGTACAGTGAAATATAGCTACAGGGCCTTCACTCTGCGTAAAGGCTCTAATCTCGCCTCCACTGTAAATATAGACACGTCTTTAGGCCCCCTTCACCAAGCTTACTGGGCGTCAATGAGTGCCAGTGAGGCTGACTGGTATCCCCTGGCATTTAAAGCCTATTTCTGGACAAACATATCCCAAGGTGTTTTTGTTTTTCAATGTTGCACATGAAACACCTTTTCAGTAAAAGCACAGCGTTTGCTTTCAAAGCCCCCCTGTCGTCTACTGCTAAATATCAGCCTCTAATTAGTTGCTGTTTATATCTTTCACAGCATCATCTTTTTGGAAGACGGCAGAAAATCAGTACTGGAGCTGGCCTGCTATTAGCAATCAATGGACAAAGCTTCTTCTGTCTTCTCTCGCTCTCTCTCTCCATTTGTATGTTTCTACTGAGAGAAGAGGTGATCGGTAAATATTTGGTAATGTTGCTTTCATCCACATGTTGGCTGGAACATTGTGTGGTTTTTTTTTTTTTAGCCGGGACCGCCTGCGTGGTTGGTCGGTCATTAAATCAAATCATTTCCCCAATCCCATCCTTGGAGGCTGAAATTTGGCACGGAGGTCAATTGTTTGTGAGGTTATGTGCGTGTGTGAACGCATCAACGCATGGATGCATGCACATTAATTGTCGCAGCCTTTTGCGCTTGTTTAATTGTGACGTGCATTTTATGAAAAGGAACTTTTGGGCCTATGGGAAGTTTGCTTCATTAATTTACAGTTCTCAGATCTGCTAGCGCCGTGCAAATTTAGCCCCCCTAACATGGTGTGATATTGGTCACCCCACTTAAATCTAATTTAGGAGGGTAACACCTCACCTCTCCGAAGGCCTGGCTTCCTTACATCCAACGATAATAATACATCCGATCCAGATTTCTCTCTAGCAGCACGGGCCAATTTAGAAACACCATGAAGCCAGTGTACAGTGCAGCTTTGGCCAGGTTGGAGTTGGACATGTTAAGATTCATGACCTTTCTTCTGGTTCATACAGCACGTCTGTTCTTTGAACCCAGTAAAGTGGCCCGACACACTGTGTGTTGTATATGTGGAGTTCCATCTGCAGCACGCGACGAGACTACCAATTATTGTGAGACTTATTAACATTTTGAAATGGAGGATCACGTTTGGGTTGAAGCCAATTTCTCATGATAGAAACCTAACTGGTTGAAACTCAAACGAAACACTTAATTATTTCTGCCCGATTCCGCTCCAACTGTGCTCCTGAGGTACATTAGGCCAAAAGAAGAATGTTTTTTGAGGCATTTTTGTTGTGAAATTGAACTTAAAGTAATGAAAGAAGGATGATGAAAGAAGAAGCAAGGTATTAGTCACGTGTCCCATCTGTCTATTATGAATGAGATTTTGCTGGTATGTCTTGACTGATGAGATCACCTTTGCTTGAAAAGTATATTTTTTTCTCTCTCCCTGCCAAGACTCAACACTTCTTCCTAGAAAGAAAAGATTGAGATAAAATAGAACAGACACTTTGGCTTTATCAACTCAAATAACAAGCTTTTCCAAGCTCAGTTTACCGTGTGTTCGAATCCGAGACACCTGTTATAATGTCCATTAATGATATGAATGTGGTGTGAAAAATATTTTTTTTTAGCATGAGAACACGAGGAGGCAGGTGCTTTTCTATATATATAATACAGACACAATTAATAGATAGATGTAAGATATATTTCATAGTGAATAGTTTAATTACAGTACTATCGGCCTACTTGTTTTCACTTAATAATGGACATTTGTAAACTTTATTTGTACTGAACTGTATTAATTAATGGCTACTAGTTAACCACTGTAAAAGTCCTGCCTTCAGGCGCAAGTAGTTTTATTTAAAACTTAATTATAATCACATTTTGAGGCTTATACTGGACATCTTATAACTTATTTCATTTTCAGGGAAGCCTTATTCATGCGTCTTAATGGACTCATTTAACACATTTGATTACACTGTGTGTGGAATATACCGGTTGACTCGCTTGTATGTTATATGATGTTGTATTTACTCATTACTTCAGATGTTTTTATGCTTCTGGACACTGACGCCATGTTGTTTATTTACAGTGAACTGCCATTTGGAAAAGAAGAAAGGAAGAAACTCCTCCAACTGAAGATATTGTAAGTGTCCGGCCAACTTCATTGAATCTGTCATGGGACCTGTGTATGTAACGCACAGTATAATGCAGCCCATTTACAGCATGCTACACAATCCCAAGTTCCAAATGTGTAATTTGTAAAAGCAGCCTAATTATATTTACTGAAAAGGACATCTTACCCTCCTGTTATACCCTGACGCACACTATCAATCAAATCAGCCGGTCCAACATGGAGTCAGGATGCCTGATGGTCTCTGGTCTCATTTCAGATGCAACATTGTCCTGTTGCTTCCTTTTAATGAGATCTGGAGGCGTGCAATCTAATATTCACCACTGAGGCTCCAACGTGGCCCCTGAGCCTGTAGCCCAGAAGGCTGTGAGCTAATTCAATGGAGTTAAGTCAGCTGTGATCAGAAGCACTGGAGTGGTCATTCAGTCAAGAGGATGAGATGCATTAGGCTTTTTCTATACATGATGTACTAATAGCCCACATTGGTGTTCACTCTTTATTCAGTAGACTGGATTGGACTTTGAGGGGAAGCGCTTCGGGGCTGAAATAATCTTAAAAACACGGGTTTGGCAACAAATGAATATAAAGGCTGCATAGAAATGGCAAATAGAAATGTTGCAGAGGGAACATTTTCACAACAAACGTATAAAGAGAGACAGCTTTTAGCCTCTGTGGAACAGTCTGCCTGAGAATCTGAAGGACTCTACCTCTGTGGACAGTATATACACACGTACATCTCCAGGAACAACAGATGGAAATTAGCAATGTGCTAAATCTGGTGCAATATGTTTATTGTACATTTATTGTTTATAAACCATATACATAAAAACATAAAGAAGAAAAAAGAGGGAAAAAAAGCATTTGTCGGTAACTGCTTCTGAGAAAAAGTTGGATTCATTCTGCCTTCAGAGCTGCCTCCTAATTCCAATCTACCTTTATTTAGCTTTGAATTGTATTGTTTCAGCACCTAATACAGTATAACTTCATATATGGGGATCGATGAACACCAATCAATACTTTTAGCCGTTGCATCATCATTCTGGCATCTTTCGGGTAGTTTGACACATTTAGCTTGGTTCCTGGTAAGAGACGTAGATCTTCAGGAATTTCTAATTAGCACTGTGTGCTTTGACGTGGTGGAGCACCCACTCCTCTCGATGATGAAGCTCCCTGCGTCTGTCGCAGCTGTCACCAGTGATTGATGCACTGTGCACTTCCTACCTTCGCTTACCAGTGTTCAACGCTCCATACCTGATCTGACATCCAGAGATGTCTCAGCCTCCTCCTATTTGCAGGCATATTAATCATCCTTCATGCCATATGATTGGGTTAAAATCCCGGTCTACTATGGTTCCACATTTCGCCCGAGGAAAGAGCCTTTTTATACCTCCTTTTAAACTTGCTTCATGTTCAGTGATCACTGCTAATCCCCAGAAGAACGGCCTCCTACTGGATCCCCCTGGGTTCCCTGTGCTCCAAAAATACAAAACGAAACAAAACAAAAGGCCAGAAATGCTTTGACCAAATTATCTGTGTGAACAAAACACAAGCCATCACAATTTTGTTGTTTCGCAAAACTGATTTATTTTTCCATCCCTTAAAGTAAACATAATTATGGCAACATTTTAAAAAAACCTTATGTTCCATTTAGTCATTTGTTAGTGTTTTGAAGGCAGTTTCTATTTAAGCTGATAATTCTTTTTATAGAGTTTGACCCAGACAGCTCTGTAACCTCTTGACATTTTCAGTGTGCAGAAAAAGTTGAATCACTTTATTCACCTTAACAACTAAAACATGGCTGCGTCAGAGTGCACCCGCCATTACTTAACTGCTAAAAGTGTGGCGTTATACTACTATTATAATACTCTCCTTAGCCGTTTAAATGTGTACAGTTATATTGTTGCGCATTTTCCTTTTTTCTATAGATGCTGTTTTTATTTACTGTCCTGTTCAAATTACAATCTCTTAGCCAGGTCGCTCTACATTTTAGGTAAACTTTCAACTTAGTGCTGCAAAGAAATGATTTAGTGCAAAGCAGTGATAAACTAATCCATACTTTTTTATTTGTACATGTATGAGCTTTATATGTTTCCGTGGGTTTCAAAGTCGGTTGGTTTATGGTCAAATACCTTCAAAACTAATGACATTCCCATCAGCCTCCACTGTACTGCGTGTTTAGTGCTAATTAGTGAATGTTGACATGCTAACGCACTAAACTAAGGTGAACATGGTAAACAATATACCTGCTAAATATCAGCATGTTAGCAGCTTTCGTTAGCATTTAGCTGTTAGCATGGCTGTACACTCGTCGTCTTGTTTCTTCATTACTCATTGAGATAAAAGCCATAATAACAATAGTATATGTAAAGAAAGGCCTAAAGATCCAATCAGATGTAAAGGATAAGTCCCTAATTAATATTTCCTAATTAAGAAGCTTCAGCAAAACCTAATCATCATTGTGTTTGGTAGCAAAGTGAATTATTAAAAACCTAAAACGGGCCAAACCAAGAAAAAAAAATAAGGGTATTAATGGAGGGATATTGAGTCGAGGCAATTTATTATTATTATTTTTATTTTTTTTACAAAAAACTCACCATTACTAGCTTCAAAAGTACAGTAATGTTACCCAGAGCAGTTTTTTGGCTCATCATTGCCTGCACAAAATAAAATGTTAGTATTCAGCCAGTATTCCCTGTTCCCTTTTTTTCTTTTTTTTTTATCTAGCTGTGCTGCTATTTAATTTCCTGCCTTGCTCATTGAATCAATGTGAGCCTGTTATTTGATAATGTTGGGGTGACACCAGGCACACACAATTTCATTTCACTTGCAAACTTGGGAATTTCTCACAGACCTGTTGTAATTGACGTGTTATAATACACATTATCAAAGTTTTAATACCTAGTACCATTTTACTGGGGGAAATGGCACATGAGGTACTTTTTTTAAAGATTGTTGCCAAATTGAAATACTTCCAGACAGATGAAATCAATGTAAACTTACACTAGAGAATATCCTGCATGGTCGTAGTCGCAGTGAAGTGTGTAGGATGAGCAGGCTCAATTTGAACCATTTTTGAAAATGATTAGCTTAACAATCGATAAAAGGGGACGAGTGTGTCCACAACCAGGCAAAGAAAGTGTTCCACGGCTCACAAAGGGAGAGGGCAGCGTTTCGATCTGTAAGATTCTCTTCAGGCAACTGACTCGCAGATCCAAACGTTGCCATGCCAGGCAGAGAAAATCATTATTTAGTCAGAGCTTTACAGATTCCCTTTTTGCCCGAACAATCATTAACCCTCAGGTGCTATGGTTACGTTTCACGTGGCAGCAGTATGGACAGCTATTCATCGATACTTGTTTTCTACAGGACACTGGTGCTGGGCTACACAATGCAGGGAAACAGAACATTAGCAAGTAAAGTTAACTTTTTCTACAGGTATTAGACAGATTTCTATACACGATATAAAAGATGGGAGAAGTACGCTTCATTCAGCTCTTGGTTCTCATCATTCTTTTGAATGAATTGAGATCTTGGAACAAGGGGACATTGCAACAGACAAAGCAACAAGCACAATCAGTCAGATTATCCCCAAAAAATCCCAACAACAAATCAGTCAAATTTTGTTTTAAAGGAAACAAGGAAATCTAATTGTGAAATAACATCAAACTACACTGTTCCTTCCAAACATTGGGGTTTCAGCCCACTTCCTGGTTCACCCTTCAACTACCGTACCTGCTGTAGTTTTCCAAATAAAGTGGAAGCTCATCTAAAACCTCTGGCTCGTGCTGGTTGCCCAGTTGGATTTATATTGAACTTTGCAGCTGTGTTCCCAGATCGAAGCATACTTTGGTGAATACAGTGCTATCATAATGGATCGAACCAACAAATGGAGCAATGCAAATAAAACCCAAGTTGTAATAAACCATAATTTGTCCTAAAAGAAGACCTTTATGGATTTCTTAGCTGAAACCCTATCAACACCCTGCAAATACACTAAAATATGGTTGCGTGCGATGGAGGAGTACAGTGTTACTTTAATGCATGTAAAATAGAGTATCGAATGTATACAGCTGTGTACAAAGCATTGCATTGATGTTTACAACAAACAGCATAAACACAACTGTCGTGTGCGGGACATTTCCTCATTGACTCTGCCGTGAGCTCGAGGCTTTCCACGCAGTGTTTAGTAACCATCAGACGGAGGGGCTTGTCTCTGTCAATGCAGCTGTTTGATCCTTATATGGTGAGAGAAAGAAGAAAATAAAAAAGTCCCCTCTGGATAAGCTCCAGCGCGGACGACACATGTGGGAAGATGGCCTGGCGTGTTCAAAATGACCACAGGGAAGCCATTTCCCACAATGCTCCAATTCCCCTGGCTCCTTGGTGTCGATCTGTCCTTTGTGAGCCAAAGTGTCTGAGACACATTGCGGTCACAATGGGCTGGAGGAGATATGACAAATACAAAAGACGGACCCTGTTTGCTTCTCTCCCGTGAGAGAAGATTGTACGGCTCATTGATATTGTACGAGCTTAGCTGTCAAAAACACTTCTGGTTTCTTTAGAGGGCTGTCAAATTCATTAGTTCAGTTTCACAAAGTCGCCATACATAGATAGTAAAAACTACCCGTTTGAAATAGTTCCTGTATTTAGCGCAGCAAGTCTTGCTTTGATAATGAGGAAGAGTGAAACAATGAATGTGGTAATCAACGTAATAGCCGCTGTGCTGAACAGCAGGCTAAATTCATTTAAAAGGTCATTTATACGTCTACTTATTTAGCTCTAAAAGTGCGACATTTGGTTTCAACTACTCAACTGTCGACCTTAAAATAAGACTTGTGAGAGATGTCTCAGCCTATCACACTCAGGTCCACCCTGAGGCTCCAAGCTCTTCACAAAAAATCTGAGTTTCTCTGTTGTTACAGCAACATGTCATCATATTATATCACTGTGCCCAAGTAGTCACAAAACATTATTTCTCCCTCACATGATCTTCCAAAGGAGATCATCAGCTATCGAAATTACAGCTCACTTTTCATGAGGAGACATCGTTCCACTAGATGGAGAGTGTAATGTCCTAAAAATAAAGAAAGCCAATCGTAGAGCAGAGTTTGCCCCCCCCCGACGTGCAGAGACATGTACTAGTTCCTCAGCTTCTTCAGTAGACAGGCTTGAAACTTCTGAATTGGCCCATTTCTGGTCATGTTCAGGCAACAGTGAAGAAGTCCTCACTCCAGGATGTTTTCTGAACTGACGCCACCAAAACAAACATGGTGGCGATGACTAAAGTCTTTCCAATGAACTAGCATCTTGTAAGTGATTGCACAATTTGTTTACACTCCCTGATTTGCTTTAAATTAAGCAAACTAAAGTAAACTGTACACGTGACTGCAATGCATCCACTAATGCTTGCAAAAACGGCAAAACATAACTCTTGAGTACAACATTATTACTTTATGATTTAGAGCCAGAGAAGTGCTGGAAAGAAAAAGCGACGCGTCGTCCAAACCCACTCTGTTTTCTGGCACGAGGAGGCAAAATCGTCTCGTATACCAAAAAAAATGGCAGAAAAGATGGAGGGGCATCATATCAACAGGATCAAAGCTGCTGCATTCTAATGTGTTCCTCGACTATGCAAAATATCTGGTGCAGGCGAGCTTCTGAAACGGCTCTTGGATCGGCTCCTGGTGACTCATCGCGATGCCTGAGCCCAAGGCACTTTCAAGCAGAGTCAATGTCGATACGGAGCAACATTTGTTTGGTGTAACACCACAGGGAGGCTGAAACATCTGAGTTTTGGGAAATGTAATACTGTTTGAGTGGGCGGGTATGGTTGTGTGTAGGTGTGTGGTAAAGACTGTGGGTCTAATCCGGATTTCCACTCCTCGGGGAATTTGGCCTTTTTTTTTCCTCTTGGGGGATTAAGCTATGGCTTTGTAAATATTCAAAGACCAGAAGAAGGCCTCTCTTACTGCCTGAAGAACAAACAGACCTGGCACAATCTAAACAATATCTCCACATTCTACTTGTTCTTTGAGCCACAATGTCTCTATTGAATACAGTATATATAATATTTTCTTCTTCACCTAATTAAATAGGAAGCTTGTTTTTTATCCACCACCACTGTTGGTGACGCGACACCCACCCGCCTGCTCTTATCACGGAGGTCCTCGTGTACCGTCGATATATAATAACCTTATATATAAAACCCCGACCTATTACACGCACACAAAAACATTTTTCATTTAAATGTGTAGGCTATTTGTATATGCAAACAGAAAGGATGTGCGGGTTTATTTGCATATAGAGCGGGCAAGTGGCTTCCAATCACAAGTGGTCACTCGAGATTTATGTGGAGACGCATTCTACCGCCACGTGTGAGCTGACGCACACTGAGCTTGTGATGGGATCACCTGAGACGCATGTTAATGCCAAGTCTGACAAAGGGCCTAAGATACATTTAGTTGCTTTTAATTATCTCTTTCTGTACTTTTCCTCCAGTCTCCAGTGCCCACTGAAGTGCATCTAAAGTTCAAGCGAAGCAGACGTTTGGCTTTCTTCTGCCTGCGTGCAGCTTTTGAATTTGACTACTAATTGATTGATAGGCTAACTCTGGAGCAATTTCGCTGCCTCTCAGCGTCACTGCGGCCCATGCCCATCTCTCTTCCTCGCCGATATAATGACAGATGCAGAAGCTAACGTAATTGCGCTGAATTGTGTGTTTAGCAAACTTAATCTGGCAGGGTAATATTTGAACAGACCACAGGGGTGAACTCAATCACGCTGATGATGCTGTTCAGCTCGTGACTTCGCATATGAGAGCTCTGTCGGATGGATTAGTTAGACTAGTGAAAATCATTATCAGTCTTAGACATGGATTTTCTGATTTGGCAGTTTTTCTCTCGGCCGCTCAGGTGTTTGCATCCTATGAGGCCACTCGGTTGCTTTTCTTGAAAATGTGTAATTTCTGTAGTATTTAGCTGAATGTGTGATTGGTTCTGGATATTAGTTGTTGCTTCAGCATCCCAACCAGTTTGGCTTGTGACCACCAAAACAAAGCTGTGTGTACTTACGGTACAGGTTGCATATCATCATGGAGACAGGTTAAACCAGAGGGACTTTTCCTTTCTTTAGAATAATGCTCTTCATCCTGGAGATGTAATATTATCAGACACACTTTATTTTAAAGGGTCCGTCTGAAGAGGTTTCTAGGCACATTGGCACCAAAGAGGGAATTAGAGACATTGTACATCGTTTGACTTCCATTTATTTAATCAATAATTTATAAAATGAAAATAACTGTCTCATAACTTTATCTTTATTGTTTTCAGTATAACGAGGACCAGGAAAGAAATATGTAAATCATTAGGAATTAACGAGCAAAAGGCAAAGATTGAAAAAAGTTAGAAAAAATAAATAGAAGTAGAAACATAGACATGTTTCTTTAAATCATTGTTTGAGATTTATTTTGCGACTATGGGAAGGTCCTGACCCGCATGTTTGAGATTTCTTTGTCCCTATTTTACTTTTACATTAATATTCTGCTGTAAAAGAGTATATTAGGAGACTAAACAAATCTCAATACAATTATTGTCAAGTATAATAATGTACGTTTCTTTAAAGTTCCACAACAAACACTTTCGTGATTGGAAACTATGACAACACCATTAGGCAAAATTGATTCCGCTAAAGAAGTTGTAACCGACACAGAAATAGGAAAGTTAGTTATTGGCCTCAAAGGTAGGTGCGTCTCTGTGCTGAGCCTCGGAGAGCGAAAGAGAAGTCTCCGCCTAGCCGACGGCAGCCTGAGCCAAAACACCCAGATGCTGGTTTAATGCTGCGCTGGCGCACAGTCGGCTGTAAATTGAACATGGAAGTATAATTCTAGGTGTCTGTTTGTTGTGTTCAAACACCGGTGAACCTTCTGCCTGTGTGGCTTCATCAAACGCTCCCCCACTTCAGAGGGGGTTTTTAATTCCTCCCTCCTGTAGCTGACGCAATTGTTCCCATAGAGGATGAGGCAGGTTACGTTGCTCTATCCTCTGTGCAGTGTCTGCCGGGACTATGTCACAAACTCTATTTATTTAATGCGTACCTTCACCATTAGCACTGCGTCAAAGTAGGTTTGCAGTTGAGTTGCTAGGTAACACAACGCCTCCTAAGACTGTGCTGTTATTTCTGAAAACTACGTCAGGTTTTTCACCCCTCCAAGAATAAACGCTGTGCTCACAAGCCGCTTTGTTAGACTGATAAGCTGAGGAATCTTGCCAAAATAAAGCAAAAAAATGTCATCATATCTAATTTATTAAGGACTTTTATTAATCCCAAAACATGCTAAAGAATATGTCTGTCTTTTTTTGCAGATGGAAAACGAAACTGCACAAAATGGAGCAGTGCAAAATGAGAAACAGGTATCGCTCTGTGGAAAATGCTTTAGTGCAAAAAAAAAAAAACCGAAATGACACATGCGCCGTAATTGCTGCACAGAGTGATGTGATGTGAGCGTCTTTGGCAGAGTCCAAACAAATTCCTGAGTGCCTTTTTACCTCAAGAGCATAAAAGCACCGAAGCCCACTGTGTCCCACTGGAGTAATTGTCACAGTGGGGGGTCAACTTGACACTGCAGTTTCCTTTCAGCCGGGCCCTTTTCTGCAGATCCCCAAACTTTCTTCTTCGTTTTCTTTCTTTCTAACCCACCTAACTAACCCTTTTTTTTTTGAAAAATGAAAAGAAAATGACCGCATTTACAGATTTCTTTCTCGCGGTTTCTAAGCACACCGTGGCCCTTTGCACTTAAAGGTGAACACGCAGCAGGCGTCTTTCAGGGCATCTACTCTACGCTCACTCTGTGAGGCAGCAGGAGTGTAGTTTGTATTAGCGATAATGCAGCAAACATTCAGTATGTGCTGATAATAACATTCATTTTAAATACTGAAAACAGAAAAGGAAGAAGCAAAAAAAACAGTTTCTAAGAATCAGCAAATGGATTTAACCACTTCTGCTCTCATATTATTCCCAAAAAAAAAAAAAAAAACACACTACATGTCGCTGGCGTTACACAGGTGCATCCGGCTCTTTTGCTGTCACCATGGAGACGACCCCCCTCTGGCCTAGTTTAGTTAGCCTGCCCTTCCAAGCACATCAACATGAGTGCGGTTCATACAGTGCTGCACAGAGAGCAGACACACCTGCTCACACAATATGATTTACATTCTGCTGCGATAAACCTGAGGAGGGTAGAATACATGATCTCTTCAGACATCACGTAGTCATAATAACATGCACTTATCGCCTCGTGGGCAAAAAGGACTCGTACTACAAGGTTATGCAGACATGATGTGCATGAAGGTCAGTCAGGCTTTCTTTATGTAGCATATTTGAATGCAATGTAGAAGGCTTTGCATTAAAGGAGTCAAATCTAATTAGAAATTAAGAAATTGTGAGAAGAATTGTATATATTCTATAAAAAGTGCAATTTTTCACATTAGATGCTTTGGAAATTGACAGCCATATCATCATATGCATCAACACATTTTTTTTTTTTATCATTTTATTCAGTTTTTTGGGGGTTTTTGGTCATTTTTATAGGGTTAGGTTTTCCCATCGTTTCTCCTGTTTTGAGTTCATAAGCTCGATTACTTTATCTCCAAAATGTGGAAAAAAACCTACTTTTTACTGCATACATTTACGAATATTCTGTGAAATCAGCCCGATACTATAGGTTATAATGTACGTTTGCCACGTTTCTGTTCAGATAATAGTGAAGGATTTCTTGAGTGACTTGCGGAGAATCCTTTGGCTGTAATCGTACATTTATGGAACCATAATAAAGGTAAAAAAAAATATTTTAAAACTGCAAATTACGTGCGTTCACATCTAGTTTGTGCAATATGCGACACACAATACAACAAAATTGCTGAGGCAATGAATGGCTTTTCACGAGTCATTTCTTGAGTGAAGTGGTAGAGGTCTCGTCTATCCTGGATCTTCTTTTTTTTTTTTATGATATACCCACCTTCCCTACTCCCAAACTGGCTGTTTAGGGTCTGCGGGCCTGTGTTGTGCTTCAGACATGTGTATGAATAACAATCATGTCACTTCAGGCAGCTATACGAGCATCGCCTCCGGTGGATGGATAAACCATTGTGGGAAACGAGAGAGAATGAGATGGGAATCAGCCATCCTTAGTCAAGATGGAGCCCACTCTCAAATGGCGGTCTGCCAACCAAGCGCACAGCTATCTCTCTTTCTCCGGCAGTTGCACAGCAGACCAGACACATGTCGACATCCATCATGATCATACGTGACCTGAACTGGTCTCCTCCATGAACAATGTTTACATGGAGTGAGTCGTACACATGTAGTGACACTATAAACATTGCTCAGCACGTACGTACCACATGGGAATTTAAATGACCATCGTACTCGAGGACTAGACTACGACTAACAATGTTAAGTGGCTGCAAAACTGAAACTTATTTATTGTGTATTTGAAAGAAACCACTAGGCTTCTATTGTCGTGGATTCTCCAACTCCAACTCATTTCAATAAGCACCATCCTGCTGCTATAAATACTCACCGAAGCACCGAATATGTATTTATCCACGACTGACAATCGCAGTCGACGTTTTGTTGGCGACCGCATTTCCTACAAAAGTTATTTAAAAAATGAAATGTGTTGTCTGCAAACATAATTCGTAGGAGACGGGGTTGAGTGGAAATGTAGCCCTTTGTGGCAGGTCATTATAGGACCAAACATAATACGCGTGAATAAGATGACAAATAAAATCAGACAGTTCATAAGAACTCGATTGGCCGTCGCCCTCCAGAAACCTGAAGACCTGCAGTTATTTGAGAACCAGGTTTACTTCTTCTGAACACCTGAGAGCTGCGTCTCATCTCCAAAGTTATTCTCCTCACTGACGGCGAGTCACCCCCAAAGTACCTTGACACGGGGAGTAAACAAGCCTGCATCTGTTCATCAGGGTAATCTTGTTTGCTCAGACGCCAATGTCTGTTGCTGGACAGCAGCACGCTGCCACAGGAATAAAGCCCCACGCTGGAGATATTGTGATCCCCGCGTTCGTGCCTTTAAAGGAGACGGGGTGGAGCGGCCTTGCAGCCGGACATGTGTGCACACAAATTTCGTGTGACGTCACTGGAGATGAAGGGTAACCCGCGAAGCTGCATCACAGAAACTGTGGGAAGTGAAAATGCATATAGACTGATACATAAAAGAATGAAAATATACACCGGCTCTGACAGCTCTGTTCTTAAGATCAGCTGGAAAATACAAGTGTATGTATTTCTCCAGCGTATTTCTCCAATTACTTCCGTTTTTGTTAAAACTAACCCCTGACTGTTGTCATTTGAAACGAGCCTCCACATGTGGGGAGCTTAGCTTTCAAAGTGATCTCTGGGGTTCATAATTACTCTCCCAGTGAGCAGCCATCAAAAGCAGAAGGAGAGGATTGCATTTGTGTCGCAACGGAGTAACTCACCCACCAATGCCCCAGCTGCTACAGAGTCTGCGTTTTTACCCAGGTGCAGCATTTCTCTGCCCGAGATTTGATTCAAACTCTTTAGCGCGAAGAAGGGTGTGGTGGTGGGGTCAGAGTCACATGGGAATAATGAGTTTTTCTTGCAAAAAAATGGATTTGTAAAAATGATAAAAGCACAGGTCTCTGCACCTTGTAATGTTTATACTTCACGGTCATCGAATATTTTCTGCAAACTGAGTGCAGCGCAGGATAAAACCTTATTATCGACGGCAGAGCGACACTTCTGGGTGTCAGCAAAGGGTGAAAGACCGCACATGGCAAATAGAGCGGAGGAAGATCTGAAGGAAGGAGCAGAAATGGAACAGCAGCAGACAGAGTCTCGGTGTCAGCCGTCTTATTTCACAACATTATATTCCTCACCACCTGCTAACTTCAGTTTTTCACAGGGGTCTTTGTTTCAATTTCAAGTTAAAGGGCAAAATATCCGTCCCATTAGGCAGTTATGATGCCTACAGACGTACTGTCCACAGGCAGTGTAGTTTAAGCTTTAAATATCTTCACAGTTCGACAGATGGTCAGCCTGGTGGAGACCTATGCACATAGAGATCTGCCTTATGTGGATGTACAGTGGAGCACGGCCACTGTGCATCTACGTGCACGGTTGGGAGGCATGCTGGGGAAACAGTTGCTAAGCACTTTAGTGGAATAAATGTCGTATTCGGAGACACGTGGATGGTATGTGAAGACACAAATCATTTATTCACAAAGAGGCTTCGATGCTTTCACTGACTTTGCTTTGGTTTTAACCAAAACTATGAGGAAATATGTTCGTCAACGCCCTTTTTTTTTGCTTCATAACTGAGACCAGACAATGGCGAGCTGTGTGACGCTATCAAAATGCAATATTGTCGATGAGAAAGACGAGAATAAAATTAAAAAAAATAACAATTTTATTTCTTTGGCAGGACTACATGGATTTCCATAAACAAAAGTCCCTTTAGACACAAAATGTTCAAACTAAGCCACATTGAAGGAGGAAGGAGAAACATTTCTGAGCTTTTATCAAAGGTTTGTATCAGTTTCTTATACGGCTGGTACATGGGGAACTCATTATAAGTAGCTCCAGGATTCAAGTCCGTTACTGCTGACAGGATTTTACAACTCGGGCGGGGGGGGGGGGGGGGGTTTATCACACTATTTTATCTGCTCAGTTTAAGCATCATAGCCACTGTCGTTCAAACTGAAGGCTGCTGTCTGGCGGGTGTAGAGCATGCATGAATTCTGCAAATTCTGGTGTTTCAAATCACACTAAGTTTAGCGTGCACGTGTTATTTTTGCGTCGCCACATCACTTACACATCTGGACCCACCTGACATATCTGGGGCTTTGCTTTCTGCCTCGCCGCCTGTCAGAGAGGAGAAACACTCTTTTAATTGGCAGGTTAAACTCTTCAAGGTCAGCTTGCTCTACAGCTCACCCTCTCTGTGTAGATTACTGTGGTAATATCTCTTCTGTCGAGTGTCTGCCATCCCCCCTCGACTGCTTCTCAGTCTACACTCAGATTTAAAGATTGCGTTTGCCTCCTCATCATGTCGTTACATAAGCTACTGCACAGGTTGTTGAGCATGGAGATTGGGCTGTATGTTCCATTTGCCATATCTGGGAGGCTGTGAGAGAAACGAACATCATTTCTGCTCGTGATATCAGTGGGTCGGGAAGGGGAATAGGATGTGGTTTTATGATTGCAACCTCAGAAATTGGCTAACATCCAACTGGGGTCCATATTCTCCACAGGGTTTGCATCGTTTAATGTGATATACAAGTAGATTCCATTTAAGTAATCTGTGTTTAAAGTCAATAAATGATAGAAACGTCCCACGTGTGGAGGATTGAGAGCTATAGTCTTCTACATCCAGGGAGAAGTACGAGAGTGACCCTGAGGTGGATAAAGACCTTCAAACGGAGAGATATCGTTATCATGATTACCAGTTTTTTGTGGCAAAAAGTGGTAAAAAAGTGATGAGCAGAAGGATTGGAGGAGAAAAATGTGAAGAAAAAAAAAAACACACAGCAGGAAACAGGAACTGTGTTCTATGAAGCCACACAAAAGGACTTGTGCAGATGGCTGCTGAAAGCCACAAAGGCAAATACTGAGTTGCTAGCGACTGATATCACGATGACATGCTCATTGTGTACCAATCATGCTATTTGTTATGCATGCATATTTAGCAGCTCATTTCAAATGGTGATGCATCATTGATTTGTGCACAAGATTGTATTGGGACTTGCTGTCAAGACAGCCTGCACTCACTGTGTGATTCACATGTGAGAACAGCTGGAAAGTGTGAAAGTAGCCCATTAGCGCCCAATAGGACCCAATATACAACTAATATATTGCGTTATTAGGAAAAATGGAAAAGGCCGTCACATGTAATCGGGCACAGCATGTTCCTGTGGTTTGTAACTAAAATTCAAGGACACGTCAGAAATCCTTGTCATATAAAAAATGCTGCACTTGGCTGACAGTTTTATTATAAAAAAAATGCAACTGGATTACCACGGAGTGGCATATAAATATAGCCTGATCTATTATAAACTACTATACATTTCACAATGGTGGGTATAATTATTTAATCAATCAAATCACACACTGCCACCATGCATTTCAAATCGTTTGAATGTGTCTAGCGCTGTGTAAAATGGAATTTATTTACCTTTCTGATTTATATATTCTGATAAGGCATGACAGGTGCATTGACATATGAATGAATGCGCCGTCTGCAAAATTCCTTTCCTTTATGCTCCTGCCGAGTAGAGGTAACAGCCATTAATCTGTGCATCTGTCGGCAGGTAAAGACACTTTTCACAGTGTAGCTTCAGACTCATCAATTGAGCAAAGATAGCTTAATATTGCTTAATAACTTCAGACTACACCAAATACATAAAAAAAAAAAAAAAAGAAGCTTTTATTAGTTTCTAAATCTGGGAAAGTGGGAAAAACAGTAGAATTATCCCCTAACTACTGTTTCTCTGAACCATCTCTAATCACACACGTTAGGCTGTTCTATGTGATGTTCTTTTGATACCTAAAGTAATAACGTAATTATTATCTCCCCTCAAACATATTATTTACTTATTTAACTTGTATCCTCAGCCACCAGCAGGCCATAGCTTAGCCTTGACCTACAACAAGGTAAAGCAATGGACAAACTTATATTATGTTCTCTGTGATTATTCATACTCACTATATGATGATCCGTACTGATTTTGTCATCTTTCAGAGCTTTTGTTTTGCCCTGGCATTGGGTCATAATATATATATATATATATATATATATATATACATAACAGACAGTTGTGGCCATTAATAGGTATCTTGAACGCCCACATTTCCAGTAATTTCCTGTGGATGTTCATAGTCTACAGAGGATGAGTCTTATGCTTTTGGTGACCTCCTGACCTTTCTTACACAAATATCAGGCCCACATTTCTACTTACTTCACTTACATGATTTTTTTCCCCCATTTCCTCCAAGCTAACCAACAACTTTGTAGACAAACGAATGGCTGCGATATGGCTAATAGAGAAAGACTTGCTGTACAACTTTGTATTTCCTGCTGTTTTCTGATGTTTAAATCATTTTAATTGTGCTCAAGATACTACACCCAACATTTAAAATCCCAAAGATGTTGTTTTTTCAATGCCATAAAAACAGAAATGTTGCAAACTCTCACATTTGAGAAACTGTCAATCAAATAATTGATTAATTGACTATTAATTCCGTTTAAAAGACTTTATCACGCATTATCAGCCTTGTAAACGAAATGTAAAGCAGAGATAGTCGAGTACAGACAGCACCCAGACCCCCACATTCCCACCAGGGCTGGACTGGAAACCTTCCCACAGCTCCGCAGCAGGCAGCATCTGTTGGGAGGAGATCCCCAGCTGCTCTCTGTCCTGGGTTCCCATCACATGGCTGCTCTCCACTGGCAGTTCTCTGAATGTGGCCAATTGTTTGTGAAAACAGGCCATCGATAATGGATATCTGCCACCCCGCCAGTGACGTGCACAGATTACTGAGCTGATGGAACAATCAACGGGGGCAAAATATGTTTTTTTTAATTTTTTTTTATCTGTCTCTGAATACAGCTGTTGGAGCTCATTGTGCACTGTGATTATTCAAAGATTTCAAATGCAAAGCAGGCGTGTTTTCGTTGTCTTTTGTACCTGCAGTTTATTCCTTTCAGCATTGTTTCAGAACAGACATTTTCACGATATTAAATCCCACTCATCCCCAAATGGCTACAGAGTTATTTTGACCATCAACCCTTATGTCCATCCTGGTTATCGTGGCTGATTACACATTTCTTTCCTCTATATTCTTACATTTAGCATAGCAGAAAGTCCTATGAGGTGACGACTATTGATGACACAAAACAAGACATGTCTTCTAAAGAACCCCTGGAAGTATGTCAGGGACACCTGGAGCTTAGAACTAGATTACTGTTTTTTATTCATTCGTGTAAACATGGCCTTTCTCTTCATTTTCATCTCCTCTAGATCTGAGTGAGTGTGGAGGAAGCATTTAAAGAGACACTGCAGCGGGCGTCGTTGAGTTACAGGTTAGTCTCTCTCTACCAATCGAAACTCAAAGCGTCTATTTTTACTTTTATTTTCCACTATGTTTATATTTATGATGTTTTCTCACATGTCTTGTTATAACACACTACGTTGAGATTCATTTAAAGCTATTTTATTGTGGTGCGGTTGCGCTGGCGTTGTGTTTTTTTTTTTTTTTATGTTGGTCATGTTTTGTATTTCATTGAGAACTTTAATGGAGCATAAAATGTATTAGCGGAATATCTTTCTTTTCCTCCTTCAACACTGTCGGTATGAACAAAACATTACCACCTGGAATCTTGTTGAGTACATTTCTTAATACAAAGCGAAGTGAAATGACAGCTTTGTGGGTGCATCAGAGTATTTCATATATATTATAAGAATATATTCCTCAGATGGCAGGCAAGCCTGTGTTAGATGATGTGTCATAAACTTCTCTACACAATCCACTTGGATGAAAATAAAACGGCATGTGTTCGGGGAAAAAAAGTCGTGTTTTCTCCCCGTGCGGAGCTACTGACGCTGCTTAATTGCATATTTTGCTCGTTTGATTAAAGCTTGTTTGACCGGAACATCCTCAGCCCAAACCCGAAGTGTACGGTAAACTCACAAGGAGGCTGACACCGTGACTACATGAAAAGAAAAGTGTGCTTTAACCCTTGAGGACACTGCTGCTGCACGGTGGACTCATTTCTAGATGTTTTTAGACGCTGCGTATGGCGAACCAGCGAGCTGTCAGTTATGCAGATTACTCTCGATGGCTCCAATACATACGGGCTGAATAATATCTTATTGATTTTTACCTTATCACAGAGGGAAGTAGAATCACAAGCTGATTGTACAATACATCCAGCTGTCATCCTACAAGCCGTGTTATCAGGAGAAAAAGAAAGAACCGATGAATCATTTGTCGTCTGGGAATCTGATGGCAACTGTTTCTCATGCTGAATACTAAGTACAGAGGAAGACTTGAGGCTTTGTTGTTTCCAAACAGCACAGGACTCATTAATATTGATATGGAAATGTGTTGAAGTCACATGTGCAGTGTGTACTTGGAGCCAACAGTCCTCTTCATCTTCTGCTTTAATGGCCAATTGGTTGTATTAACGAGTGATTTGTCAGTAAGAGTAAAACATTTTTTTTGCAAATCACAAACTTTCTCATCGTTCGACACATTTGTCATTATTTCGCACAAGTTCCCAAAGTCACAGAATTGTAGAAATGACCTACGATCACAGACTACAATGTAGAATTAGAGATTTGTAATTTTTCGTATAAAGGTTAGTTTGGTCCTCCCTGCCATCCCAGCTGTCTTAAAAGCTGTACTAGCATCTGTTATGCTTATGCTATCACATCAAAGCTATAGGAGCGGTAATGATCCAAAATAAAGCTGAAATAATACGCATATGATTGATTTATTCTATGGGCAGAAAATCAACTGTCAACTCATTCAATCGATGTATTGCCTTTTTGTTTTATTTCTTTTGTAAAGCAAAAATGCCCAAAAGTTTCTGCTGTGGCTGGTAAATCGTTGGCTTTTGAAACAAGACGTACAGATATGTCAACATGAGTGCACACGTGGTTTTTCCGCTTACATTTTCCAGCGTGGCAAAGCGTAGACTTTATTCATGCCGACTTTGGCATATGGCTTTTGATATCACCTGGTTGTTTCATTTCATTCTATGTTAAAGTCTGTATTCAACCGCCAGTGCTGGTTCAGGCAGGGTTCAGTGGCTATTTACTGAGGCATTGTGAGTGATTCTGGCCTTGTTAAATCCCATTTGGTTTTGTGAGAGTGGAGCTCAGCCTCCTCCAGGCCTGTGAAGGTGGAGGACGAAGCCGGCATGCCGACTGGGGACCCAAAGAGCAGTCCAATTTTTCATCCTTATTGCCCGTGACATATCCAAAGTGGCCGAGTGCCGTCCACGGAGAGACAGGGGAAGGGAGAGAGGGAGGAAAAGTGAGAAGCATGAGTGCATCTCTACTCTACCCTCTTCTGTAGTCCCGGGCAGAGCCCCAATTTTCTTTGCTTAAACAATGCAATTCTCCGGCGTTCACCAGGGTGGATGAGGTTAAACTGAGAGTGCCAGGGTGCCTTACTCCGCCTTCAGGCTTGTTACTTTAGCCGGAGAATAAACGCGGGTTTGAAGCTTACAAACAGAGAAGAGTGTGTTAGTGTCTGACTTACTCCATGACACTGACTAAATAAAGATGTTACACACACTCTCTGCCCCCATCTTTCACCATAGCTTTCTATGAGAAATCCTCAGAAATCCTTTATTAGTCCCACAGCGGGGACATTTACAAGGAACATGTTTCCGCCCGGTTTATTGCTACTGCTCAGAGTTTTTCCTCGGGATGTCCGGTGACTTGTCACATCTGTCATTTTCACATATAAATCGCTAATCTATACAGTATGTGTGTAATTTGTAAAAAATTAAAAACAATAATTCCAGTGCAAATTGTACCGTATTTCGATGAACACGGATCCATGTTGATTTTTAACAAATGAAATGCAACCAACTTTTTTGCTTGATTTTTAGTTTTTGCTGCGATTTACTTCTTCTCTCGTGTCTCGATTCACATCCCGTGTGGGTGTGAACAGAGGAAATCTTGATTTATGTGAGGTCACGATACAACACTAGTCCTAAAAAGTGTTTTTGTGTCCTCATGAAAGGAGGAACCACGTGTTTTAATTCAAATCACTACAGAGTGTGTTGTGATTCTGATTCACAGGCAGGCGGTGAAGGGCACTGCCAAGGTGACGTCTGCGTGTGGGATCCTTAGTAAGGGGGGTGGGACTTCAGAGAGCATACGTTACTGGGACAATTTCACGATCGAGATCCCCCCCCCCCCCCCACACCTTCTTTTGCTTTCATTCTCACGGTGGAGATTAAGATCTCCTGTTGTAATTATTGCTCTGTGAAGCGGCCTAATTCTGCCAAGTCGATAGCATCGCACCTGTCAGGTATCTGGCAGCAGCTCTTCATGTCCTCTGCATGTTCCAGTGAGCTGCAGTGGAAGCTAATGGCAACGTTGTGCAACGCATGAATGTTGATCGACGGGCTTCTCGAGAGCCGCCAATCCACCCGCTTCCCTCCAGTGATCGCAGAAAGTAGAAAAGGTGAAAAAAAAAACTGAAAATAGAAACAAAGAAAAATAGGACCACCCCTAGGTGTCTGGGGTTATTAACACCTGATGTACAATAAGGGCATCAATCATCCTCGGCATTCCCAAGAAACATATGGCTGGCTACCCCCCCCCCCCCCTCCCCGAACGCAGGTGCTTGACAGACAGAGTCAATTCTGCCTAATGAGCAACTGTGCTGCCATGTACTGTACTATCTGTTGGGCACAGCGAGGTGCAGATCTAAGCAGGCCGCTTTCATCAGCACGCAGACAGATCCGCCCAATAACGTGTCGGTATTCATTTTCAAAAGAAAAGTTTCTCAAAAAGGGAGTTTTCCCTGTGTAGGGATTAGAGTAAAAAAAAAGAGATTATATGAAAGAAAATGTGAGGATTTGCTGCATTTCTTTGTCTACATGATGGTAAGGCAGCACTTCACCTTAAGTTCCTCTGTTTAGCAGGTATAAGGCAGATAGAAGTGTTGAATAAATGGTGTATCGTTCACCAATGGTTTTGTTTTTTTTTACTTAATTGCCGGAAACACATGTAAAAATAACCGTGTACATTGACATGATCCCCATTAATGTTTAGTTTCTGTTTGCGTTGGATGTGCCCGAGAGTAAACCAGCTCAACACTGCCCACAGAAAACCATTTATTCTACCGGAGGAACTACCAGAAGGCTTTTGTCCGAGTAACTGAATCACTTCAGACACTATGATGTGTTGCCTTCGCTCGGCAGTGGAGTAGTAGGGTCATTACTTTGGTAGACCGCAAAGAGGTTCACCAACACGACTGTGGGAGTTCAGATAAGGGGGACGTTGCCTTCATTATAAAGCTTGAAGGATTCAAAGGAAATTGAAAGAGGAAGACTGGCAGACTTTAAAGAGAGCGGTGTTAATGAATATCCTTTATTTGTAGAGAAATGCCAGGGAATGGATCGCATTAGTCGTGAATGACGTATTTCAGTGGCTCTGAATGTAGGTCTGTGTTTGAGCACGATGTGGTTCGGTGTGTAGGTGAGTCCACATCCACATGTCGGTGTGCACTTGTGCAGAATGCAGGTAGGTTTTGGGATTTTATCCTCCTGCTGCAGGTTATGGATGTATTGAACTGATGCAGCTTAATGTTGGGTGACTGTCACACTGCACACCGTTTAGAAATGAACGACTTTGAAGAAACACACCCGGAGCTGTAGTGGCATCAGGGTACATATAGTGCAAAGCTTTATGGGTATTTTAGTGGATGGTTTGTGTTTAACTGTCACGTTGCTTTTTCTTAATCATAGTTGAGACTTTACATGTGAAACATGAGGGTGACGTTTCTGCGTGTGAGTTGTTGTTGCCGTCTTTATATGTCAGTTTGAGCGAGTGCTGTCCAATGGTGGATCGTGACTTTCCTGCCTGTGTGGGAGCTGCATACGCCCACGCATCTCTCTCTCTCTCTGTCTCACTTTTCTCTCTCTCCAAATCCACTGGTCTTTAACCTCAGCTCATTTCTCACTTAACCACAAATCTCCTCTGAGGCACAACTTCCATCCATACAAGAAATTGTAAGTTAGCCGTGTGATTGATCCCTCATGGAAGTTCCACTTCAGAAAAGCTCATTTCTGCCATGCGTTCACCCATAAATCACACACCCCTTGAAAAACTGTAGTGCTTTCAGTAGATTGCTGGGACGCTAACAACATACTGTATCATTCTGCATGCATCGTCCACGCTAGCACTCACATGGGGATGCCATTTTCCACACGTGTGATAAGAATCGCACAAAGTATGTTTTCTGATGCAGCTGTGTGACCTGCATCATTCAGAAATATCCCATTTTTATATTGAACATGATTCATAATGCATGAGATACCCTCTCAGGGGTTTAATGTGTAAGCTAAAACTGCGTCCTCGTGATGATAACCACACAAAAGGTTTCCGATGGCGACGCTAAACAAATTCTGCGTATTCTGATATTTCACTCTCGCTGACCTTTGAGGCTCCGTGTGACTGGGCAGTAACGGGGTTGCTAAGGTAATTTAATTACCAGACCCTCTACGGGCAAGGGTAATTACTGCTCTCTAAATCCCCACTAATCCCCCTTCTGAGTCGCCTACACAGACTCGGCCCGGGGCGCTCTATCAGGCAGCGCTGCCTTCTTGATCCTGTCCCAGACAGGGGCAACTCCTAAAATAAAAAAAAATAAAAACACACACACTGTTCCTGTCAGCACAAAGATGCTCCTTGGTGGCTGGATACGCGTTAAGATGTGTTCTCTCCGTGCTGTACTGTGTGTTCCTCAGCGTCTCTTTCGGTACAAAGGACTCCAGTCATCAGTCCCGATGAATTCCTCTCACGCTGCTCTCTCCTCCTCATGTGTCTGAGTCAAGGAGACTCTCAGGTCGGAAAGGCCACTCATCTCTCCATAAGAATGTCGTAATTATCCCTGCTGGGATGAATAAGATGTGACCTCTGAGCAGCCGCGCCTGGTGACTGGAGTTGGAAGAGAAGGAGAGGAGATAAAAGCCGATGCGCCTGCTAACAGAGTTATCAACAGACCCTCTGCTCGGTTTATGTTTAGATGAAAGTAATTAACAGATAAATAAGTCATGTCATGCAGCGCTGTGCTACTTACTTGACCATGGTTTTGCACATGTGTCCCTTTGCTTTGTAAAGATCCACATACTGAACATTGTGCATATTTGAATGCATACCTTTATGTTAGATGCATTTCATATCTTCCAGGCAGCAGCTATTCATCGCACTACAGTGTGGATATTAGTTTGGGGACACATAGCTGCATTAATTAATATTTTCATAGAATATTTATTGGGAAAAATGTAAAGTTGTCACTCATAGTGACGCTAGCAGATAGCTACAGGTTACCCTCAGCTCTATGGAGCTCTTTAGTGTCTTTCACCTACTTGTTTTGGTTTTACAGCTGACAACTTCCCCGTTTGTCTTCACTGTCATCACTGCAGTTTTCCGCTACAGGAGCTGCAAAAAATGGAGCATTTAGCAGCTAAAGAGACGGATATTTACCTCTAGAGTTTGTGAATAAATATTGAACCTGTATTTATTAAATCAAGACCCCAAATGAATGCTAATGTTGCTCCATGCTAGCTGGAAGTGTTTGGTTTGTTTCGCAAGGTTGCAGGTTACTCCAAAATGATACTTGTTGTGTTTTTTTTTTTAAAAATATGCTCAAACGTCTGAGACAGCAGCGATTTTCAAATCTTTCTTCATGCAAGAAAAAAAACAACAAATTATTGATATGAAAATGATTTTTCCAATATCAAGATGCACTGATTTTTAACGGTTGCTCTAAATGTCAGTTGTCTGATTTAACACACCAGCAAGATGTTCCTGACATCAAATGCACACCGTGATAATTCAACCTGACAAGATCATAATAGTAAAAGTAATTCAAATATGAATGAAAATGAAAGGAGAACAATAGCCGTTTGGAAATCAATCAAAAACGCCATCCTGACGATATGCTAATTGTAGCTTACTGGCTCAAACTTTGAAAACCACACTTGTGACAGTTTAAGTAACATTATAACCCGCTGGAGTTGTTTAGCAGTTTAAACATAAAACATTTTTTTGGGGGAAAACAAGCAGCTCCTCTGCCCCTCTCGTACCCTCGGATGGCAGCCAAACATCTGTGACATCAGTGGCATTGGCAAGTGTTAGTGACCCGAGCAGGTGTGCATGTATGTGTGGGAGATTGTGTACAGTATCTGCAGCATGCATGTGAGTGGGAGAAACCGTGCGGTGGTGAAAAGAGCACCTGTGTGTATTGAAAAGAGTTCTCTGAATAGCTCCATATTTGAACAGCCACTTCACCACCGATAAAGCTGTAAGTGATTCGTGGCAGCTTCCTGCCTGCCGTGGAGAGAGAGAGAGACAAAGAGAGGGAGAGAGAGGGAGATTAAATGACAGCATCGGGCTACTTTCCTACATTTGAAAGTGCATTTCTGTCTTAGAAATAATTAGCAGTAGATATGCTGTGTGAACCAAAGCAATAGATGAATGAATTAAAGGGGCAAAAAAGGCAGCAACGTATCAACAGGGATTGACGGTGGTGACAGTATTACCAGGGCTACACATGAAAAAGGATCGACATGGAGTCTTTCTTCGTACAGTATCAGCGGGTGATCCCGTCTTTTGCCTCAGGCTGACACCTCCACTTTGATCCCCTATGCTTAATTTACCATTTAGTGTTTGAATGCGCTCAATGGGCCTCATGCAGCAACATTTCTATTACATTTCTCTTGTATTTTCTCTTCTGTTGAGAGAATAAATAAGAGAAGTAAACTCCAGATGCCATGGACCTTGTTTTCCCTGCATGATGCAGGCGCGCGCTTTTATCAGGACAATGCCCCTTGTGCACACAGATGCATTATACAACTAATATAAAGATGCAGCCATAAAGGATGCCAGTTCAAGCAGGATGTCAATCAAAATAAATGAAAGTCTTCAGAGTTATTTAATAATCTTTTTACTCTTACAAAAAAACAACAAATGTTTTGGACTTGCATTGTTGTCCACATGTGAAATACTTTGTGTGTGTGTGAAAAAAAGCAAGAAGAAAGAAGAAAAAGAAAAAAGTGTCCATAATATGCAAAGTCAAGAGTCAGTAGCTTCCTCTTCCTCGCTCTTGTGGTTGAATAAGTACAGTTATTTGCAGTGTCCAAAGGTGACCATTCAAATGCTCCTGACATTTGAAAATTGTCCTTTTTGTTCCCCATCTCCCTTTTATTTCACCGCCTTTTTCCTCTAAATGCCATTTCACCCTTTTTCTTCCTCTTTCACCCTGTTGATCCCTCTTCCTCCTGTTTCCTTTCTTGTTCCATCTTGGTTCACCCCTGACAGGCTCCGCGTCCCAAAGATTTGCTTTTGTTAGCTTTTCTGTTCATATGCCTTGTCCGTTTCTTTTGAAAGTTGTTGTTGCAAGCAGGGGCATAATGGAGTTTCTTTTTACGTGGGCGTAACCGTAGATACTGTACTTAGAAGGGGTTGACTTTTCTTAAAATGAAAACGGTTTTAAAAGCTTTAAGTGCTGCTGCACCGTTTTAAAACTGCTCTCTGGTCATTGTGTTTTAGTTTCATCGTTTCTTTCATAGCTAATCAATAGCTAATATGGTTCAATAGCTGATATATCTTCGCTGTTGATGTTCAGCTTTTCTGCATTACATTTCTTACAGAAGTCATGCGTCAATCAAACGGCACAGCCATTTTTCTGACCATTTTTCATTTTTTTTCCCCATTTTTTTTCCCGTTTTTCCGTATGGCACTCCTAGATATTTCAGGCAACATTTCTAAAGCGAAGCTCCCAGTTCTTCTAATCCAACTGTCGACCCCGGTAGTATCTAGCAACGTATTTTCCAAGATACCAGAGATACAATATAGGCATAACAAAACACACAATAAAGTGCAAAACATATAAATACATTTTTACATATATAATGTTAATGCAATTATTCCATTTTATACTATGCACTTTATTTATATAATTACTTTGTAATATATATAATATAATACATTAAAATGTTTACATTAAATATTACCAACACACAAAAAAGAAGTTTTATTCTTTCTGTGCGAGTTCAGCCCAAAACCAACTCCCACAGTGTATAGACTTCCTCGGGTGTTTACGCTCTTTCTCAGAGAGGATTCCATCTTCCAGCCAGTTTACATTTGCAAGGGAGATAAGCTGAGAGGGGTTGGAGGTGTGCAATTTTCAGCCTCTAGCTGTGATAGCGGATGGCCTCGGCAGTGCTGGGATGTGTGTTGAGGTAAACTTTGTTAACAGATATTCTCCATAGCAGGCTGGCCTGCTCCGCTCAGCATGGTTGCACTTATTTCCCTGGTCATTAGGGCTGAACTATAAGACCGCTGGGCCACAAATCTGCACCGGCCACATCACCTTACCCAGTGATCGATCCCCCCGCGGCCACACACACACACACACACACACACACACACACACACACACACACACA
>CALSBV010010187.1:4947564-5012612 GCA_943590825.1 Bovichtus diacanthus
AATGTCTGTTAGCATTTACGCTTGTGTGTGTGTGTGTGTGTGTGTGTTTGTGTGTGTTGTCAACAGTGCCTTGTGTCTCACTGCGCTTTATAAGCCCCGTGCACTTTATTTACACGGTGGCTCTCTCCATGGACGGACACATGTGCACATGCAGTACACACACATTTAACATCAGTTCACGCCCACGGTCACATATCTGTCAGCTGCTGCAGACTTCCTGTTCTCTAGCAGCTCACAAATGAGTCTAGAAGAGAGATGTGTAGAAAACAGCTCCTCATAATTAATCCGTGGACGAAACAAGCAAACTCTTCAAAGGTAAATTCAAGGGTTTTTTTCGAGGAGAGGACTGATTTGATGTGAGGCGACTCTCCAAGGAAACGAGTTTGTGGCTGGAAGGGCAGACAGGAAGCACAGCGAGGACAAACGCACCAGCAGAAACACATGAAAATGGTCATGTTTAATATTACAGGCTGCATTCATCTCAGGTTTCATCCCACCACCAGCCAAGTGTCATGGCAGACGTGTTGTTGAGTAAATCTGCCTCCTCACTTATCGTGTGTCCCTGGCTAATATGTCGCTTCACCCCATAATGAACCAGATACCATGCTACACATACACACAACACATACACCACAGTGCTGCCTGTCGCACAAGCATCATAACATGATAATGACCAAAGCACAAATACTGTGCAGGTACAAAAAAAAGTATTAATCTGAATTCAGCCCTGTGCGAATGCTCTATGGTTTTCTTTTGATTGTATCACAAACTCAAAGTTATTAAAAAGTCTAAATCCAGAGGCTGAAATAGATTTAATTTTAGATGTAAAGTACAAGTAAGTGTAAGAGATGCTAATTTACTCATCAGTGAATATATATATTGTACCTTTTTTGTACATCTAAGATAAAAGAAGTATACAGAGGAATATTTTTAAAATTACACCAATATTGATTTTTGATAATGATTTGAGATAAATGACTGGACCACACAACAAACAAGACACACAGGCTCAAAGTGTGGTAGTAGAAATAAATACATGGGGTGCAACTCTTTTTTTTTTTATTTAATCCTTTTGTCGGTGAGCTTATGATCGACCTTAAAGGGATAGTTTGGATGTTTTTGAAGTGATTTAGTATAATTTACTTATCCACAGTCAGTGTAGATGTACGTATGTCAGGACGCCGCCAGTTTAGAGAAACAGGCAGCAGTCACGACACAGAGGCTAAGCAGTGTATTGCTGTGCACCAGGGTGTCAGCAAAACGTATTTCAAAACTCGCATAATAACCCAAACTATTTAACCAAAATGACAGTTTTTTTCAATGGAGTCTGGTGGCTTTGGCGAGAGCATAGATGACGGCTTCAGTTCCCCGTCGTACGTCATACCAGCCCACTTCAAAACAACCAAACTATCCCTTTTAATGGATGGGTTCGGAGCATGATAAACATCCTGCCTACAAAGAACCTGATGGACGAGGTCTGACCAATGGCAGTAGACCAAAGTGCTTCTGCATTTCATGCCAATAAAGCACCATGAAACATCCTCGCCTCCATCAAGTCAAGAATCCATTCGAGTGGTCAAATGAGACTCGACTGTTTGGCAGATTTTTGCTGCCGGTCCACCTTTGCCTTTGCATCTGCTGCCCCCTCCCTGGGAGATCCGAGTGCCACATCTGGTCGGGCTGAGAGTCTGAGGGGACGCCAGGCAGCTCCTTGAGGCAGAGCATTAGCATACACTTCTTCTGGGAATGCCCTTGACTATCTGTCTGAAGAATGGGACGTGAGCAGCATCGAATACACCGGCGGGACCCGAGGAGAGACGGGAATAGGTGGAGTGAGACAGAAAGACGGGAAGAGAGGATGGAGAGGAGGGAATAAAGAAGAATAAGTGTGAATGAGCGGCGGTTACATCTTTTAAAAAAGGCAGTCAGAACTTTATTTATCTACATCATCAATGCCTCATTACCATTATTCATCAATCACTCCGTCTGATGAGCTTTGTCTTATTCCAAGAGACAATATCTGCCTGAAATGCTCCACAAGTTTGTTGATGGTGTGTCTAATAGTACCTTCAATTGATATTTGTTTTCATGGAGCAGAAGATGCGAGTGGGTGGGGAAAATGTCAGAAAATAGTGAGCTGAGAGATAGGGGAGGTGTGCATTTTGTCTGACAGAAGAAGAGCAAGCGAGGGAGAGATAGAGGGAGAGAGAAGTTGGGGGAGGGGGCTGGAGTAGGTGGGCGGGAAGAGAGGAGGCGAGTGTCAGAGAGAGAGAGAGAGAGAGAGAGAGGGAAAGAATAGCGAGCTGCTCGCTTGCCGGAGCTGTTGACTGGGTGTTCGAGTGTGTGATCGTGAGTGCTTCTTGAGCCGTTGTGTGAAGAAAAAAAAAGAGGGGACATTTTGAGCCTTTTTGTTTTTTCTTTTTCTTTCTTCTTAAAGTGCCACATCGAGCTCCCTCAGCGAAAGCAGAACTTGACTGAACCCCTTCCGGGGATTGTTTGAGAGGACCCAGGGAAGACAGTGTGCTGCCAGGTAAGACACAACAAAAAGCCACGTAAGAGGAGAGCAGTGTAGTTGGTGATAACATGGTTATACAGTCAAATGGCCCGAGAGCTTTTGTTTGTGTTGCTGCTTTGAAATGTCATGTCTGGTTGAAATTGGAGAGAGCACGCTGGTTTTTGATGTGTGTGTGTGTGTGTGTGTGTGTGTGTGCGTGCGTGCGTGTGTGAGAGCATGTCAGCATACACGGCTCGTAGGACACTGAACTGTAATTGTGACCGGAGGAGTCATTATGTGGAGCAGGAGGAGGAGGAGGTGTAGTGTGTTTTTGACTGCAGCTCATCCAGCATGGCAGATGTCAGGGCATGTCAGATTTACAATGACAAGGGATTACTGAGAAGGAAAAAACACATTTCCAAGATTATATTCAATTTTGAGAAACAGGAAAGAGTGGAAAGACTTTTTTTCTTCTTGTTTTGCAACAGTTCCTTTCGCCCCCTAAAATTGCGTGGCGTTAAATACTCTCGCTAGAGATCGGATTTGACATTTCTACACATGTTATCTGATTTTTTTTGCGAGTGACTGTGTGCCTCATGTTTTGTATTGAACTGGTCACAATACTGTTTGGTGAGCGGGACCTGGCTGTATGTGGCTCTGCAGCTGATGGGATCCGCGGCATTAGTGACAGGCTGGGAGAAGCAGACTCCCACGGAGGGTTAGGCCGAGCTCCAGATCAACGGCTGCTCCTCGGGCTCAGCGTGGCAGCAGTACAGTCAGAGAAAAGAGAAAAAACATGTGTCGTAGTTAGCAGTTGTGTACATAGTACGATAGCATGGCTTCCTTACCAAGGGCTTTGTCATTTAATGAGAACTTCGACTGTAATTGAATCACTGCACTGCCTTCCCTGCTGTTTGTCATTTCCTCTTTGTCATTCCTTATCTCTCTACTCTCATTATCCCAGATTCAACTGAAATGAACTAGACCATCTCTCTTCTTTCCAGTCCTTGCCTCCATTCATGCACGCTGACGTACAGTACGACTATTAAACCAAGACTGAAGCTGAACAAACGCTTCTCTGTTCTTAATAACATTTGCACTTTAATTTTTTCTTCTTCTCTCATTTAGAAACATGAAAGAGGCGAACGTTGGTATATTGTGGGGCTTCAAATAGCCCCTGTCTATTTGATTCCATTGTCTTGAAAGCCATGAAAGCCAACACGCGGCTCAGTCTTTTCAAACGCAAAACTAATTCAGTTGGATTTCAGTTCCCTTTTGACTTCATTTTCCCACCACCTTCTAAATCCTTTATTCTCCTACAAGGCCCATTAAACCCTATTCACACCCACTGCACCTTTTGCTTCATGGAAAATGGATTTAGTACATCCCATAGTGGACCTGAACAATCTGCTCACCTTTCATATTGTTGCCCTTGTTACCATTAGATTTATGTGTAGAATCTGGAGTCATTTATGGAAGCACTTTTCATTCATTTGTCTTTGAGGACAAATCCTTTTCTTGTAAAATATTGCGGCCACTGGCATAGTCATGTGATTCAACCACTACAGTGTGTAATGTGTGTGTGTGTGTGTGTGTGTGATGTGTATCCAGCTGTGAGATCTCCCTTTGCATCAATAGTTAATGAGCATCTTCAGCACTGATTGACACGGCCCATTGACACAGTGTTTTAGTTTATCTAACGGCTGTAAAGCCTTAAGTGACAAACTGTACTGTACGGTACCATACAGTACAGTACAGTTTCTGTACCGTACTGTACTATTATGAAGCTTAAACACAGCCTGAGTTGGGTTTGGATCTAGGCAATGCGTTGACCTTGACACAACCTTGCGGTGTTGCAGTCGGTGTTTAGTTAGTTATTAAGGGGTGACGACATTTGAGAGTCATGACATGTCTCATACATCTTATAGAAGCGAAAGTGACTCATTAAAGTGTGATGGAGGAGCTGAAAATTATACTTCCAACATAAAATTAGTTTTATGTTTTCCAGAAAGAAGATATTTGTAAATCTACATGTCTTTCCTGCGTGTTTGCGTGTGCAAGAGTTCTGACCGGATCACTCCATCCACGGACGTTACAGGTTTCCTGCCCAGAGCGACAGGCAGCTCCTTTCAGTCAACTGGATGCGGTCCGCTCTCTCCGTGACTCATTGACTCTGATTGGCTGGCTTTTCTACTCCGGGGAAAGACAGGACGGAGCGCGGTTGGCCCCTCATGGGCAGGGATCAGCCGTTCTTTTCACACAACATCCCGCAGGATGCACATTCCCAATGTGTTGGATTGAATGTTAAAACACAGGCCTGAAGTTAGGGTTGAAAGGACGGGGGAATGCTTTTGATCACTGAAAGACTGCACATCTCTTTTGTGTCACAAACGCAACCGGCTGCCTAAGACATTCACACAGTTGAGCAAAAAAAAAAAAAAAAAAAAAAAAAAAGAAGATTACTGAGATCATTCTCCTCAAGACGGGCGGTATTCTATCTAGCTCCAACCACAGTCATGTTTTATATCCATCTAAGTGATGTATCCAGGCCTCCATCCAGCCCCCCCATCCCTTTGTAGATCACGCTGTCACATGTGACAGCTCTGAAGCAAACAGGGCGTGGAGCTCCCTCCCTGCTGAGACTCTGGCTTGTTTGCCTCTTACAGATAGACCCGGCTGAGACGAGGTCCAATCTGCTCCACCCAGTAACCCAGCCAGCAAAAAAAAATCATATTTTTTTTTCTCAGTGGGCTTAAGCCTCTGTGCTCAGGCCACGCAGCAGTGATTCAGAACCATGGACAGTGCTCCTGCTCACAGGGAGAGAGGTGCACACGAGCAGAGGAGGGTGACATTTCAGCACCACCTCTTGTGGACAGCACCAACAGTCCATTAAGTCAAGGATCAGACAGAAATGGAGACTTCAGGAATGATGGCAAATAGGATGCCAGCTCACAGTGTCAAAGTAGATACATGATGGAGGATATTGCCTTGGTTTTAAGATTATTCATATGGTGATTAGATAATATACCTTGGGGGACTGACAGGTTTTACATTTTGGTTGCAGAAGGCACTGTAGCTGAGGAGTATGCACAGCAGTGTTTGAATATGTATTAGCTTTAATCTATTTGTGTTTAAGAAGCAACACTGACTGTCAGTTGAGTCCACGGGCAACAGCGCTCAATACTTAACCAGGTAGGCTGACTAAATAATTGCAACAGTTGCCAAGTAAGGTCAAGCTTACAAGCAGGAAGTGTACTTCCTCGCCACAGTGCATGCACTTCACAGGAGCGTTGCTTTGTTTGCTTGCAGTCTCATGATGCACTTTCAGATACAGTAGCTCTATAGTTGTATGCCCTTGTAATACTCTGTAGACATGTTAGGAAACAATAATTTTTTTGAATTTGTGATTTTTTTTTTTGTTGTTTTTTTGACGACATTCTCTTATATTTATAAAAATACAACATATGAGATGTCCTGGACTTGTTTACGTTGTTGTTCCGGTTGTTCAAGACAGAGACGGGTATTATCTAGATTAGATGCATTGGAAAAGAAATAATGGCAAAAAGCCAAATGAAAAAGAAAAAGGAAAAGTTTTACAAGATGCAAATATCCAAGTCAACTTTTGAGTTTGCAGCATGTTGTCATTGTATTTGTGGTCAACACCTGTTACCAATACCTGTGAATGTAAACTTCTTACTTCTGATCTGCACTCTTGTGGTAGCTGTTAACACTTGCATGGTGGTAGGAAACCAATTTCTTATTATTTTTTTATAATTTCTGGAATCGATTTATCATGTGAATATAGAATATGTTATTTGGTGTAGACATAGTTAGATTTTTGATTTAAGCTTTAGAAAATGGCTATACTTCTCCCACTCCACATGTCCTCAGCTTTACCTTCACTTTGTCCTGCTCGGCATTAGTGCATCATAGCCAGGACGAACACACTCCCATAACAACATGCTTCATTCCACACTACACAGAATTGTGATTAATCTGCTTTGGCTGTAATGGGATGTACGGCAGTTATGGCTTTGACGATCCATTGTATTGATTTTAATGCATGGTTTTAATTTGTACATACGTGCAAAGCATTTTAAAATCAGAGCCCCGTGATTCAGATATATTTTATAATTACATTTGTTGATACATTAACTTTTTTTTTTAAATATCTAGGGCTGTGTGTTCTGCAGCTGGTTGCAAGTCACCAGTGTTTCATAAATGAATTGGATGCAGCTTACAGCGTGTGTCCGATAACGGTTAACACAGTAAGAGTGTGCGAAATCCAATGTGAAAACGTGTTATTTCTGTAAGGGCTGTTCGATGAAAGCTCACTGTAGTCTGCTCTCTGATCGCTGGTGATGGAGTTCACAGGAAATGTTGGATGTAGCCACTCAGAGCCTCGTCACTGCATTACACTAAGAGGAAGCTGGAAAGATAAATAGCTGCTTCGGTTCATGCGTTTTCCCTCGCACACACACGTCCACACACATATGCAAACGCGGGCTCAGCATGACATTGATTTTGTGCCTCGCTGCGTGTCCTCCAAGTACAGAGGATCTCCAGCCCCCTCCTCCCCGCACACCCACAGAAACAATAAGAGCTGCACAAGTCTCGCCCTGAGGCTTCTGTTATCACCAGTGGACAGCAAACCACCTGTCACTCCTCTCTCTCTCATACACGTGCCCCCTAATTGAGAAAGCTAATAACTAAGCAGGGTAATTTGTATACGTATGCATTAGCATAAATGAATAGGCATGAGTTAAGTGTTTTTCAATGGTGCGTTAATAACACGGTTAAAAAAAAAAGGCTGTTTGTTCGGCTCGTGATGTCATGAATTGGGAGTCATCCATCCGTTCAGTCCCCTTTGCCCCGCCTCTCTTCTTTTCCCTTGTCAACTGTCAGTGCCATGAAACTAAGGTGCGGTCATTTTTTCTCTCTCGTCAAATATGTCCTCGGCTGTGTGTTGGCCGGAGCTAATGAACTGGGGACTGTGTGAGAACAGGCGTACGTGTTAAGTTGGACAGCATTCGGACTGCCAGCCACTGCAAGTTCATTTTCCTGTGTCAAACAGACTGGTGAGAGTTCACACATGTGCTTTTCCCTTCTGAGCACAGAGGCTTCCACCGCCTCTGCAAGGCAGTCGGCTCCTCTTCAAGTCCTCACTCCAGTTAAACCCCGTTTCTAGCAGAGGAGCCCTGATGTCAGGCAGCTCCGATGGCAGGAGGTGTGGCACGTGAAGAGAGAGTTGATGTGAATTGTGCTTAAAGTGAAGAAAGGGCTCAAGGAAGAATGGTGGCGTTGAGGATGGAGCGAGGATATATTTTCTCGATGCGCTGCGGCTGTCTTCCTTGTCACTGCGATGTGTAAATCAGTGTGCTGTCTGCTGCGACCTGAGCGGAAAAGAAGAGCTGCTTTTTGTCACTACATCTCTGGCTCCGCAGAAGGCTGCATATTCACCAGAGACCTCTATTTACAGAGAAGGTAGGGGGCAAAGCTGACAGCTCCAAGAAAGTGCAAATTCTTCACAGCACTCAGTGCACAGGTTACTGGAAGGTAAAAGGAAACTTGAGAATAGCACACCTCAAACATACTAAATTGTTGCATAGCAACAACCTACTGGTCTCCAGTAGTTGAAACACCAAGCAAAGCCTTGTTTAGTGTTTGACAGAATGTGAAATAAAGGTAATGGAGTAGAGGGAAGGACAAGAGAATATAACTATTATAAAATATTGACGTGTACGGCCAAAACTGTATCCGGTCTCCGATCATAAATGATCCAATCTCTTGCTTTGCGTCAGCTTCAAAATCAGTGATATAAAAAGTTTTAGCCTTCAACCCTATCAAAGCTTGAATTAATGGAGAGACAGTCGTATAATTTCTTCAGAAAAGATCCTGAATTTTGATATAATCAGAGAAAAGTGCAAATTTAGATTATTATAAGACAAGAAAAGCATGCGAGGATGAATTCATAATGAGGGTCATCTGAAAGGAAAGAGTTTGCATGGGAATCCCATTAGCAAGCCTGTAAGACGCTCGCACTACATAGACTTGTTATAACGACAACTAGTACTATAAAAAGATATATAAACATGAACTTACATAGTCTTCTTGGTCATTGTTGGTCATTTGTTTTAATTAAGGGTATTATAGGGTCTTCAATTGACTAATATATATCTGGCTTCAGTGAGTATGGTTTCTTTTTTTTTTTTATACATAGAGCAGTGGGGGTTGGGACATTACAGCCTAATCACTGTAAAATAAATAGAGAAAATAAATTGTTAAAAGTCTAGACGTTTATGAAAATCCCATTTTTCCCAGTATGTATCGCTCTTCTCCTTTTGCAGTGGAAGAGAGAATGTTTTCAATATGACATTTTTGACAATGCTCTACATTAATAAAGGCATAACATACTGAATTATCAGGCACACAGAGAAATATACATTTATGTAAAAGTAAGAATTGTGTGGAGACCACTGACTCTCCCACCAGGCCCCTGTTACTCTGTACAGTACGTGTCCTTTAACTGACCTTCGTTTTTGGTGAACTAAAACCAATTTTAGACTTATGCCACCTCCTCTCCTGTTGGTTTACTGTTGATCAAAGTCTTGGACAAAACACAGTCTTTGTGTTGTGCTCGTGCTGCAAGTGTTAAAAAAAAAAAATAAAAATAGTTTTTCCATCGTTCCCTTTTTCTATTTACCAGGGTCAGTGGTGTCACCGTCTCTCTGTAACCCTCCAGTCAACCCCTTGAATTAAAGGATCTATCATGTTAAAAGGCTTTCACAGGAACAAAAAGCCAGGAGGTTATCTTCAAATCAGGCATTTTCTCCAAACTCTGTCCTTTGGTGCATCAACACGCCTTGAAGGAGAGCAGGCTGTGGTAAATGGAGGATAATCGCTGATCTCAGACGTCCACTCAGGAGTATATTATCAGACAGTCCATCGGGGAGGTCCACTATGGGTGAAACAGATCCCATTACAGATGTGTCTAACGGGGCTTACAGTGCACGGACATTAATGCACACCCGTGCAAATGAGCGCTGCATTCATGTGCAAAATTGTGATTTTTTTTGCCGTCGTCGTGATTGAGACTGAGGGAGAAAGTCGCAGCGGATACATTTCAGAGCTTTTCAAGTTTCTTCCTCTTCCTGCTGAGTGCAGAGAAGAAGTGCCGGGAGACAAGTGGGTCATGCAAAGTGCTTCTGTGCGAGCCTTTCCCTGCATTTGTTTGGTGAGGACTTACACAAAAGCCAGGTTTGAAAAGCCTAGTAAAATGCAATCAGTGCCTTTGCATTTCCTTCGGAGAGTGCCCCCCCCCCCCCCCGACACCACCCTATCCCCATATCATACGCACATTGTGATGAAGTGGCAGAGAAATGAAATGAAAGTGAAATGTTAAGGCAGTACAGTATTACTTAGTTTCTTTCTTTCTCCATTTCTTTATCTCTTGCTCGCTAACGTCTCCATCCAATTTCACATCACCTGCTCTCAGATCAGATCAGGGGAGAAAGGTGGAGGTGTGTGTCTGTGCGGAGATGTGGCAACGTGTGAGATGACTGTGATTAACGGCAGCACACCGAGCTCATGCATTATTCATCCGTCGTCACCTTCACCCACTGCCAAAAGTCGTGACGGAATTTTTTCTGGGCGGGGGGGTAACGAGTTGTTCCTGGAAAATTTGAAGCCACGTGAAGAAAATCCGCTCTTCCACGTTTGAGGCTATTACCTGGAACCACTTTGGTATGAAATCCGGCGACATATCATGTCAAACAGACTCGTATCATCTCTCGCAAGGTTGCTTGTTTGTGAAAGCAGAGTTGAGATCCCAGGAAGTGTATCAAAGCTGAGGGAGGATTTTAGAACGACAACTTGCGGGATTAAAATGATATTACCAAAGTTTTATAAACAGATCTCGCACTCTCTTTTCACCAAACCCAGCCCATGCTCTCTTCCCCTTTCTGTGCCACAACTGTCAGTATAAATAACCTCTCTGGCTCCTGATATGATAACCCCCCCCAAGAAAGAAATGACCCAGGACACACAGAGAGAGAACGAGCTGCTGGATTCTAGCGGCTTCAGTTTGACATTCGCTGAATACTCTGCGCTAATTTATAGTTTCCACCGATAGTCACTGCGTGGTCAGAGTTTACCCGTGGGACTAAAATCTCTAGGGAGTGAGTGCAAGATGAACTGTTTCAGGGTAAATCTCACTAATAATTAGTCTTTTTTTCTTGCATTAAACAGCAGCATGACATTTAAAAGGAGAGCGCTTCCTGTTTTCACTGTGCTGGTTGTTGTTGTTGTTGCAGCTGCGTCTTTATTTAGTTTCTTCCTTTCTATATTCTATTTTAACGCAAAGATCCTAATTAGCCTTTACATTGTTCGTCTCGTATAGTCTCACCCAGGAGTTCATTTAGTGAAACTTTTGGGATATTGCCAGCCTTCTCCTTTGTAGATATCCTTCTTTGGGTGGTGAAGGGGTTAACAAAATTATTATTTGTCTTTCATCACTATCGCCCAAAATAGTAATATGTCCAAAAAGGTGTCAGTCCGGTAGTTGGAAATTGCTACGAGGTGCTGCGCACTGATTTTTACGTGTAATTACATTCTTCAAATTTGTTTAGCAAACAATCACTGAAAATGTGCATGTATCATAAGTGACAAAAAATGAATACAACAAGGGGGAAAAAAAAGGTGAAGGAGGTTCAGTGTTTACAACGGCTCTGTAATTGGAAACAAAATGTGATGTCAGTCATGTTATTCTTTCCATGTTTCCTCCAACCGAGCTGAATTATGCCCTTGAGCCCACCCCCCGCCGCCACCCCACCACACCCCCACCCCCTGAATGCACCAGCCCAATCAGTGACAGTGTCTAACCTCAGCTTCTCTCCTGTGCGCGGCTCTTACCCCACCTGCCTTCTCCCTTTTAAGTCCATCAATCAATCCAGCCTGCATCACGCTCTGGTGATCTTGCCTGGCGCTAAGGAGGGGATCTAACCTCAGTGTGTGGTGCCAGCCCGTCCGTAGACATGTAAATCCATACATTTCTGTTCCTTTCATGTGTCGCTACAGAACAATATTGCTTCCTGGGTGCTCACTGATGATGATGATGATGATGATGATGATAGCTGCGCTGTGGTTCTCAGAGATTTATCTGCTCAAACGACTTGGTCTTAACAGCTCCAGCTCCTTCACGAGGCCATGAGGCCGGTCACTTCTGCTGGTCAAGGACCTTCCTTGTCAGGTCATTTAGCTCTTAAAATGCCCGGCTCCTCTGTGCTTTTAATGCTCACCGGGCACCCCTGTATTGATTCCCGCATTGATCCCATTCAGCCGGGCCTATCTGTTTGTCCCCGAGCATTCAGAAGAAATCCTATCATGTCTGCGTGCACGTTATTATACCACTCGCACGGTATCTGAGCCACATCCTCTTTTGTGTCAGCATGATGAGTGGTGACAGCGCTCGGAGTCATGTCTTTTGTTGCGCGCACGGGCACATTGTGCGTTGCTGTGTTTACCAGAGTGAGTCGGGAGCGGTTTGTGGCCTCGAGGCTGCGCTGTGCAGGCGGGTGGGGTCGAGGGTTTAGGGTCGAGCCTCGGTCGCATTTCCAACACAGAGCATCGCTCTGCACTGAATGACCTGGACACTCACCGTCCCTCTAATGATTAAATGCATCATGTTGCTATCATCTCTGTCAGTATGCTTTACCAAATTCTGCCTCTGCCCGCCGCTCTGGACAGTAATGGATGGTTGTGTCCATAACTGATGTGTTTTTAACCCAGGTGGTAATTAGAATTTAGTTTCTGACGAGACATTGTGGAAATCTGGATCATTTTCACGCCTCCGGTGACGCCCGTGGCCGGAGTGATTCCGGGTTGTCCGTCCATCAGATTCTCATAAATGTGATTTTGAAAGAATTTCTTCATATTTGTCACAAACGTCCTGTTGGACTCAAGGATGAACAAATTAGATTTTGGTGGTCCAAGGTCAAGGTCACTGTGACCTTCCAAAACACGTTTTTGTCCATAACTCAAGAATTCATAAGCTAATTGTGACGATTTCACACAAACGTCCGGCAGGATAAAATGATAAAGTGAGGACATTTTAGACGGACATGGATTTAAGGTCACACAAGGTCATTCTACTTATCCATAGTCGATTTAAATGTATGAACCAGGAATGTCTTTAGAGGGTAATGACCAGGATTCATCAGCCGGTATAATTTAGAGCTACCACAGGCTTTAATTAAGTCTCGAGCCACATCGGATTAATAATACACCTGTTTTGTCAAGGAAATGCAGAAGGCAGAAAGGAGGGAAAGGGAAGAGTAGGTGACGCATGACAGAAGACAAAGAGGGAGACGAAGAGGTGTGAAACAAACTTTCCACTCTTCATGATTGGTGGTAAAAAGCTTTCTGCAGCACGAGCTTGCAGAGGGCGGTCTCCTCCTGGCGTGGCTTCATGTAGCGTCTCTTCACGCCATTGTTTCCGTCTTTCTGGACGACCCTCCAGGAAAGATGAGAGAGTCCCCTCAGACCTTTAAAAACATTACACATTGAAGTCAGAAGAGATTCTCACAAGACTTCTGATGTTCGCAGATGTCCTGTCCTGGACATTTACACATTGTGGACATTTGAACTACAGTTTGCAGTATTGTTTAAAAATAATATCGCAACATGATAGAAAATATGGAAGCTATAATACAAAATCACATTTAAAAGATGCTTTACATCCAGCTTGGGCTGCAACTAAGAATTATTTCCATTATGGATTTATCTGCAGAATATTTTCTCGATTCAGAAAATTCAGAAATGTTGGAAAACAGTTAGAAATGTTTTTAAATATCTGACCAACAGTCCACAAACTCCCAAGGGTATTACATTTACTGTCACTGTTGACTAAGAAAACCAGCAAATATTCACGTTTGAGAATCTAGAACAAATGATTTCTGGTATTTTCACTTAAAGATGTCCTAAAACAATTAATGGATTATTAATTAATTCACTCTTCGTTTCAGCTCTGTCAGACTTACAAAACCTTCAGTAACTCATTTTTCTAGTTTTGCAGTGAAATTTGGACACAAACTTTATTAATAAAAGATAAAACGATAAGGATAAATTACCAATAAAAGTTGACAAATGATCGGCAAATTATCAGCCACCTCTTCAGCTTCTATATCCAAAAGTCATTAGTCCTCCTTGATGAGCCAATTTCAAATAGAAATTCCATATTTTTTGGTTAAAAATTTGCTTTGGTTCTTGCATACATGTGTTATCGTAGCCATGCTGGGTTTGCAGCTGTTAATATTTACTCTAATTTGGCCAAAATCTGCTTAATTGTAAGCAGATTTTGTTCTGTTTTTGTGTATTATGAAACATGTGGCATGAATTGGTGACACGAGCTTGACAAAGGTTCCCGAACACGAGTCTGTTTGGAGCGTGTCCCGCAGTATGTCCTCACTGCAACAGCTGTAACAGCCTGTTCTTTCACAAATGTTCCAAAGACATTAATAAGCGTAGTGCAAATCAAAAGAGATCAGAAAATGTCTGGCAAGCGGATACTTCCACCTCCATCCAGGCTGCTGGAGGCAGAACAGGATTTAAATTGCATCAGCATTTTTTGATACGAGTGATCTTAATTACAACTTGTTTATTATTATAGTTTCTGAGCTTAAACAATCTGTAAATATCAGAAAATTACATTTGGCCAAATCTCACACAGTCCCTGAAAGTATTCAGAGCATTAGCGTATAGATGAATCCTCCGTGTATCAGTCGCTACTGCACCTTTAAATATGGGATAATTGATGCCATGTGTTGAGATATGTGCATATATTATGAGAAAGTAAGTGACAGGTTGTATTTCTACCAAACATACAGGCCATAAAAAACAAATATGATAAGACACTTGAGAATGTGCCTAATATGAAAGTCGGAATTTGTCACATCTTTTATTTTAAGGGAGCTGAATTTTCACACTAATTCCCAATGTTCTAGGATGTGTAAGGGGTGGCTTAACACCATGCACCATCCTTGGTTTCCATGACGACTGTGATCCCTGTATGATAATCGGATTCCCACTATGGCTGTGAAAAACACTCATTCCTGCCTGATCCAAGAAAAATTATAACATGAGACCGCGGTGAGGAAGACGAGTGCGTGACGATAAAACAGCCGAGTGAAGAAATGCTTTGTAGCTGAGCCAGCCTGCAGGGTCGGACCCCCGTGAGTCTATTCATAACTCCAGCAGCAAGGCTGTCCACCAAAAATATACAGTATGGCAGAGGCGCTAAGCCATTTACTAAACAAGAATGATGGAGGACGTATTAGCAGCAGTGGCTGAACAACCCATTTGTGTGCACTTTGTTTTTAGAAGAAGAGCATTAAGAGTAAAAAGGCAGAGCACTACATCTACTGTGTAATAAGGAGAAGCACAGGGAGCCATTTGTTGTGTGGTTGTGTGTGGAAAGCGTGCATTTCTGTGAGGCTTTTGCACAGATGCCCCTTTTTGTTTTCTTTTTGTCTTTTCTGGGATTCAACCAGCTTCAAGTCCCATTGAGATTTGGGGCGTTTCACACCTGTAGTTGGGTTTGTTTGTTTGTTCTGAGCCGAGGGAAACAATGTGCATCATAAAGTCCTGTGGTTTTGCTTTCACTTTGATGGCCGATTATTGTCATTATCAATTAATCTGCAGATCTTTGTTGGCCACCACTTCACAGAGGCAAATATTTAAGAAAAACAGGAAAAATCATCAGAGAATATTGGAACTGTTTCACTATTTCTTCTTGAAAAATTACAGAAACAACATATTATCAAAATAGTTGCCAATAATCTTAACTAATCGACTAATGGTTTCCGCTCTAGACTTTGTCTGGCTGTTCAGTCCGAGTTTGATTGACAGCTTATCGCCCACCCTGAGCCTGCTTCTGCTGCAGATTGCTCTCAGTCTCTGTAAATCAAAGAGTACGGTCTACACCTGCTATTTATGAGAACTGACACGAGATAACTTCCGTAAGGATTTGGCGCTATGTAATAAAAAATGTACTTGACGTGACTTTCACACAGATAAACCCCAAAATGTGTTTTCAGGAGAACCGTGGCCCAAGAAAAAGCTGCATTAAAAACAGTGTATGATGGTAAATACAACAAAGAAAACCTAGAGGGCGAGAACGTGCTCCACAAAAGCGCATGGAGAGAATATATTTGATTATAGTTTTGCATGAAACGTGAAGCCAGATGAACATTGTTATCCAGAAAAACAATTTCCGTTCTTTTAAATGCGTCCTCTCCGTTTCCAGACGCTGAGGCTGTTATGTTTTGTGTATACTGTAGCTGAGAGGAAAGGCTGCGCACATTCTTTTCACTTGCACAGTCTGAGCCTTTCACATTTCTCTCCAGCTCAAGAGTATGACAACTATAGATCCCCTCTCCTTTGCACAAGACAAATGACCTTATTACCGCCGAGGACCATTCAAAATAGGATCATGTCAGGCATGGCAAACCACTTCTGGGGAAAATACAGACCACTGTTTCTCAGGGAAACCATCAAAAACGCATTTTTACATCCAGATGTTTATAAGAGCACCTTCGTACTGAGGCGGGTTTACCGCTGAGGACACATGTGTATCACCATAGTGTAGTGACGGAGCTATATCTGGTGCGTGTGGGCTTTTTACCCCTGTGTTGTCATAGCACTAGGGGTGCAACAGAGATAGCCCGGGCACACAATGTTCTCCCTTGTGGGAAATTAGTGTCCACATGCATAATTACTGGATAGGATGCTCAGGATTCCTTCTCTCTGGCTGTGTACATAAAGCCCCGAGGCCCTCTACATTATCTCCAGATCACTATAACTTGTTAAATAATTCATGTTTTGCAGCTGTGTGCGAGCGAGAGTGTTCTGATGCTGGGAAACAGTCAGGTTTGATACCAGCCGAAGCCGCCACCTGGGTCTGTGGACAATCAGTCTCAAGCTATTTAAGGGGAAGTTGGCGTCGCGTTGACCTCGCTGCTTCAAAGGTCACAGCTGTTGGAGTCCTTTTTTTAAAAAAAAGTGGAGCTCATTCATTTGGATCTGGACAGATCCGCTGAGATCTGGAGGGGCTAATGAGACAAATATGCTTTAGGGTCCAATCACAAACCATAAAGCCTGATGGTAATGGCATAATGGCAGACCTTAACAGCGTGACTGATAATAGACCAATCATATTTGTGTCAGTCATCCAAAATGTGCTCGCTCTTTACCGAGGGCTCAATCGATTTGTGTAAATGTAAATCAGAACACAGTTACTCTGTTGTTGCACACTGGATCAGTTTAAGTGCTTTGTTCAAGAACATTTCTTCAAAGAAACATCCCCTTGACATTTTAAAAGTGGGGGAAAAAATACAGGCATTTGATCTAATTTAATCACAAAATGGATTTATTTTTTATTTTTATGAATTAATAAAAGTGAGGAGTCGCAAGATGATGAACAAGATTATTACGATGAAGGAGAATCATATTTATGCTACATAACTTCTGTAAACTACTGTTTCAGGCCTAAATGTTCAAATAAATGAATCTGAGAATATAAAAATCTCTTCGCTCACAGCTAAAGCTTGAATAATCAATTAGTCGATCAACGGAAACATAATCGCCTAATAAACTATTTTCATGATCGATAAAGTAACTTGAAGTTGAAGTAATGATGCAGAACATCTTTTCTCTATATTATTTGAGAAGATTTTATTATCTTTATTTTCTTTGTATTACAATCGTACAAACATTCCCAGCAATTCAAAACCGTCGAACACGATTGAACTTTTTAAGTAAGAAAGAAAAAAAAAGAAGCTGCAACTAACGGGGAGTAAAACCTCCAGGAGGTGAACGTCCTTCACTTTCGCATCACAGATTCATCCCAGTCAAACCTGTTCTCGTCCGAGTGACTCTCCAGATTATTCATGGCGGGTTTCACCCCTCAGGTGAGCCGCGCTGCTCTCCCGATGTTTATGCAGGATGTCAACACCTGACAGTGGACGAAGTGGTGCTGGCAGTTGGCTTCCCTTTGCCTGATCAGTCTGGACTGTTGGCCCACAGCTGAAGGTCGGAACAGGGCAGCCTCACACACACACACACACACACACACGCGCGCGCTCATTCACATTGAAAATCAGGCCAATTTAGGAGGAGATTTATGGAGGAACCGGCGGACATCTGGAGGGAGCTGGAGGATGTTGCGAGCAGTCCAATTAGACAGAAATTAAGGAAATTTGAGTTTGTTTAGAACTTGATCGCAATATCTGAAGACGAGAGCTTTTGCTGAATGAATTCTTGCTTTTTAGGTGATCATATGTATGACATTCTTTTAGTATAGTAATTACTTTCTTTAAATACAAAGGTCAGATTTAATTGGCAATTGATTCTCCAACTTTTCTCTTTTCATTGTCGAGCTCGTGTCCAGATTTCCGAGGCTCTGCTGCAATCAAGCGAAGCTTTGACATCGTCATCACGTACGACTCACGTTTATTTTTCATTAATCTGCTCATCGTTTGGTCTATAAAATATAAGTTTTTCAAAGTCCAGGGTGATTAAATATCTTGTTTTGTCAGTCAAACGCACAAAGATATTCAGGTTAATATGATATAAAACGGAGAAAAGCAGGAAATCAGTCAGCATTTTCGGACATTTTTGGACGAAAATAACTTAATAGTTGCCGATTATTTTTCCGTGAAATAATAGATTTAGTTTTCCTTTTAGCTTTGTTTTGCTTTTTTTTTTTTCCTAACACTCGAGTACCTCCAGATAAGCAAAGATCTTCCCATGTGAATTGGACTGCGTTTATACTTTTCCAATCTTTGTGATCACTCAAAGCTTTTTCACCCGCTCACGCCGAGCCATACAAAGTGCCACATGCTCATCATGAGCAATTTGGGGTTCAGTGTCTTGCCCATGTACACTTTGACATGTTGACTGCAATGTGCTTTGCAAGCTGGTGTGAAAGCTACACAAAATCGTTCTCCACGTCTTAGCTAAGCTCTTTAACAGAGACAAAGCGGTTGTCATTTTTCCTAACACCACCTAATTCCCTTAAATGTCACATGAGCACATTGAGCTGGTGCTGAATGGAAGCGACAGTGTCAGACCTGCTGAAGACGTTTCCCTCTTTCCCGCTTTTTTTTTTTTAAATTTCAGATTCATCCCTTGACTTCTGTGTAGTTTTCCCCACATGATGAAATCAGAAGGGTTGGATTCACTCGCACACGTACATACGCTTACTGTTGTTTTCCTTTGTCACTGTGTTTGCCGCTTCTCCTGGTGGCAAAACCTGAAGTACTACAGCAGTGAGTCACAGAGCAATAGTCCCTCAGGAGCGATGTTTGCCTCACAAGCTGCTTCTACTTCGAATTGAAATGAATCCGCATATCGTTTCTGACACCTCCAGTAGATTCCCGACTCTTCCTCGCCCTCTTGCTTCCTTCAGAACGGTCTTGTGGCTCGCCCGCGGTAGCGCCTTCGTACAGGAAAGACATTTCTAAACGATATTTCCCCGCACTCCCTCATGGGATAACTAACAGCTTGTTCTGTCAAGGGTTATCAGCTGCAGATGGCTGAAGACAATAAACATGATCAAACATGGGGGTGGGTATTTTGAGGCAGCGTGTCATAGTATGGTGCCATGTTGCCCTTTTTGCAATCATTCCTTATTTTCTCTCCAAATCATCCGTTTGGGTTTTTCATAGTTTGCATCAGTTTGACTTTCCACGTAAAGCAGCACTTGGGATTGAATATCTCAGTCGTAACAGCGGAGACACAGCTTCTTTACCAACTATAAACAATCTAACCTGCGTAATGAGATGTGTGGGCTCGCTATTAATGGCTCCTATAAATCACCTATTTATCTGCGCTGCGCTAAACTAATGCCGAGTGTAAGCTATTCTCTCCCTCCCTACGGTGAGCCACCTTCAAGCTCTCCTGTCCAGTAATCTTGATTAATTCTGTTTACCTCAGTGCGGTCATTATACAGAATGGCCCCTCGAATTTGAACAGACGGCGTCTTGGAGTCGAGAAGTCGACCTCGGCCTCGCTCGGCTCTTTCTTCTCAAGGTTCCCGGTTCTCAGTGAGTACGAGCAGAGGAACAACAGGCTTTCTCTCACACTGCAGCACACGCTGGTTTCCACGTGCGTTCCCGGGGACATCGCGAGTGTTGTTGTCCTTCAAGGGAAAGCAAAACGCTAATCATTTCAAAGCTGATTACGCAGCAGCAAAGATGATACAGCATGTCCATCGTTTCTAGGTCTGTGGAACGAAGAAAAATCAGAGTAAATAACACTGCATGCTCTCAGACGCTGCATCTCCATTTGCCTAATGATCATGGAGGAGAGGGTCCCACTCCAACCACAATGCGGCCTGATTGTATGGTCCTCAGCATTACCAGGGAGAGATTGTGCCGCGCCGGGTTTACTTCACATCAGTTGAAACTCTTTTGTTCATAGATAATACCTCCAATAAGAGCATTTACTCTTATATACTCGTCCAGCTGCTAATCCCCGCTGCTCGCACGGCGCAGATGGTAAATCAGGGAAACAAATCATTCCACTTATGTGCCATTTTCGCGCGATTTAGATATAGTTGGTTTGACGTCTCTGAGTAGGCATTATGGAGGATTCTCTGTTGTAGTTCAGGGAGTGTAAAAGAAAGTAAAGAACAAGCTGGATGAACTGTGCTTTCATGCCGCAGCTGCAAAGCTTAAAGTGTAGTAATAAAATAATTTTTTTCCCGACATAAGAGGTGATCCATCTCTGTAATCATGGCCAGTCAGAGCTGAATGCACCACTATCAGCGGCAATTTTATATATTCAATTTAAGCTAATCATACTCGCTCCATTCCTATTTTCTACTTAAATTATTGAACTGAAAAGGGATAAAACTGATTAAAGGGATATTGTGCTACATGGTAGAATGTGAGTCCTAAAGGAGGCTATTATCAGTACGGTACAATAATAGGTCATACAGGTGAATACAAGCGGAGTGCGATGTTTCATACTAGGGGCGTAGGAAAATATCCATACACTTGAGCATTGCGATATTATGTTTTGTGGTAAAATATTTTTGCAAACATTTGTGGCAGACTTGTTCATTTTGTGTTGTGTTTAGATGTTGGATGTTACACAGACTGTGATTAAAATCAAAATGATGTGCAACTGTTCTGAAAGCATAAAAAACCCCTGAAAAATACTCAGATTGTTTGCACATAGTGTTATGTTCTTTGTACTATGATGAAGAAAAATGACAGTACCTTGCTGACAGTATCGCAATATAATGAACCGTAACCACTGTATCAGGATACCTAACTTTTACTTCATGCCTGGAGGTCACAATACAAAGGGAAGAGACAAAAGAAGGGAAAACCCTCAGTGCTTGGCCTCGCCACTCCCTCCCACACTGATCTCAAATGGAGCCCAGTAATAGACCAATTTCAGCTCTGCCTGGAGCAAACCAGTCCCTTTATTCATGTTCTCTGGTCTCTTCCTCTCTGGCCAGATTGCGCAGGCACAGGGAGAGAAATTCCCTCTCCCTGGCAGGATAAAATGAAAGAAGATGGTAGAGCCGCGAGCTTTCTGGACAGGCGCAGCAGAGAGCCCGCATTATGGATGGTAATAGACTGTTTGTGTGCCCGGCTCTCTGCCCGCCTCATAGTGTTCGTTCTGCGAGTTCCCAGGATGCTGCGCCTCACACCAAGGTCACAGGGGCTTAGTCGGCGAGGCCGGGCCCAAGCTTACAGCATTTGGGTCCCCCTGGTGGAGCAAGGCAGGTCACAGTGAGATGTGAGCTAATAAACACTGCTCCGTCCGGCCGCACACATGGAGAGTTGAGAGGAGGAGGACAAAGGAGAACTGGAGCCTGCGATTCAGAGCGTGGCAGGGGGATAGAGGATGTGTTGTTGATGAGAAATGTTGGAGAAATAACTGTAATGAATCCATGTAGTAAAGTACAAGTAAGAAAAGAAGCAAGATATATATATATATATATATATGTGTGTGTGTGTGTAACCAAGGGTTTCTGTCCATACATCCACTGATGTCATTTAGCAACACATTCAACTGTTGCTGCCTTTCAATAACAGCAGAGAAATAGCGCTTTTTATTCCCTTAATTGTTGTTGTGTGTGCTTAACAGAAAAGCGGCATGAAGCATAAAAGCTTCCCGCTGTTATGCTCCTGACTGCAAACGTGCATTAAAGAAATGGAAGTAATGCATGTTACTGCATGAGGTCAAACACCATCACTGTTCAGTGGTCATGTAGCTATTACCTAAACTGCATGTTCATTATGCATTATGTCGGAGAGATGTATATTACCTCTAATATATATGTTATTTTCATAATTGGCTGTACGTTTAGATTTTGCAGAATAGCTTCTGCTCTCCAGTAAATCCAGGCAACGGTGGGAGTTTCAGTATGGAGCACAGTAATCTTTCAATAATCGTTTAAAATATGAAACACACAAGGCAAAGGGATACGATGGGGGGGAGAAAGAAACTAGAGCAGGATGATCTGGTGTGGTGGAAATCGATTTGACACAGCCAGCGCAGCGGCATGCAGCGGGTAGAAGCAGTGCACAACCAGCCGCGGCGGCATTGTTAGTGAGAATGTTTATTTATTTGATCGTTACTTAACCGGGGACTCTCTTGAGACGCATTATTTCTAGAGCGACCTGGCCGAAATGGCAGCGCTAAATGGCTAACACGAGAACACACACAGTCAGATTACAGCGAGGACAAGCAGGCACAATAAAACAAGAGCTGAATAACATGAAAGAAAGTATATCCTCGCTTGCAGTGTTTGAATGTCTATGGTGGAGTATTCCAAGATGAGGGTGTTTTGATATGGAAAGACAGTTTTTCTTAGTTAAGTATAGGCTCTGGGGACAATAAAATAGCATTTATGCAACTATGTGATCATTAAAAAACGCCTCACTGTCTTCAGTAATTCACTTTGAATTCAGGACGCCTGTGCAAGCCTGGAAACGTTTGAAAAAAAAGCGATTTTCAGACCTTGGAAAGTGTAGGAATGTGAAAGTGGAATCTATTCGATGTTCTTGAAAAGCTGTTACCTTCCAGCCCCTTGCTGTAGCCACACGGGTCCTGTCAGTTGGGGAACAGCATTAAGATGTTGGACAGCGTGCTTCTGTGTGCTTTGACCTCCGCTGGGCCCTTGAGTTTGGCTCTGTGTGGCACCGGTCCGCGGGCCTCTTCTCTGTCTGGTCGGATTGGGCCGCAATTGAATGACACAACTGTTTGCCGGTGCCCAGTGGAGGCTGACTGGCATTAAGCTTGTGCCAAACTGGCTCTCTGCTGAGACGTCTCACTGGGAAAATATCCCTCCAATTCAGCTCCACCTACCAAATCTCCTGCTGTTTACCAAAAATAAGAATTATCACAGCAGCACATCCTGCCTCACATTGTCACGTCTCCTAATTTGAATTATCAAATGGCGCTCATGCTTAGTTAATTAAATTAAAATTTCCAAGTATCCTGATTTTAATAAGACATTTAGAGAAATCAGGCCAAAACTGACAGGGTGGTAAACAGCTAAAGACAGTTGACTGCTTTTGCTTACGCTTCATTTGCTCATTATAGATCTATCCAGTACATCATAGTGAACTGCCAAACACGCATTGATAGTTGTGGATTTGCAATCCCTCCGGACTTCCTCTTTGTGATGGCGTGGAGAGTTTTTCCAGCTGGCCGGCTGCAGCGCTTTCTACTCAGAGTAGGGGAAATGAAAAGCATCAGTATACTGTACGTTGTTGCTGGGGACGGATGTCAGGAAGGATTGCACACTGGAGCTGGAAAGCCCCGACTTGCCATCCCCCATAAGAAGAAAGTAATTGGCCTCCTAATTGCTCTCGGAGGCATGTTTCTCGGACCGATCCAGTTCCCGGGCCTGCCTTCAGCCTCAGACAAGTCCGGTGTCAGCCCTGTGTGATCTGACCTGAACACGACGATACACGAGAGAAAAGCTCTTTCTTCTTCCTCTGGCTTCCTCCTTCCTCCAGCCCTGTCACTCTGTGTCTGCAGCTCTGTTTATCTCCCTCAGGGGGCACTCTCTTCTCCAGCCAAACACCCCGGTCAGTGAGCTGTTAAATCAGACTCGGATCAACAGGAATTACATTTCTATTGCCTCGCTGGAGACGCACCTTCATGGTCTTGTCTTCAGCTTTCCCACACTGTCTCTTTAAACTTCAAAGTACATTAAACAATCACTTATATATCTTTTAATAGGGCATATATTTTCTTCCCTGCTCATTAGTGCTGAAATCCAACAGAAACACTGCATGGAAATGTAACACTGTATCAGTCAGTTATTATGCAGTGCACAGCAATGGTGATATGTCTTTTCAGGCTAAAAACATGTTTATATTTGGCCTAAATATCCTGTGATTTATGGCTAATGAGTGTGAAGGGTCAAATGGGAATGGGGGAAGGTTTGCTTGCAATGCACAAAGAAGGTACGTTTGAAAAGTTCACCACTGGGAGATGCAACAATTGACTTTCATTGATATTAACCAACATTCCTGTAACACTGAGTGCTCTGGGCAGAAAGCATCTTTTACTTGTTGCCCCATTTATCATCAACCCGTTGACTTTCTCAGTGTGGAGGATAGTTCCTGTTCTGGATTTGAAAATGTAGACCAAGGGCTTAAGTGTTTGCAGCATCTGTTAGTCATCTCATCGCTTTAGTCATACTCATCTGTGAAAGCTTTTGCGCTGCATTTGAATGAGCAAACATCTCATTTGAATCCATGTAGAATCTTCTGTTCTTTGTTTCCAGTAAAGCGTTGATTGGGGATCGGTGAAGTCAGAAGGCTCAGAGACTCATGAGAGGCCATGGCAGAGAGGTTTATACTGGTGGGGGTGGAGGAGGGAGGAAAAAGCCCACTTTGAAATAAGACGTGCAGTGAAATCGGATGTGTACGGGGTTGTGGGCCTGATCCACTCTGACAGGGTGGTGTGTTAGAGTCAGTGCTCTGCAAAGTTACGCAGATCAGAGTTTACTCACTTATAAATCCTGTGACAGAGCTTCTCTGGAGGCAGGAATAATCTCGACTGTTGTGTAACTGAGCTGGCAGAGCCAAACAAAATCACAACTTTGTACAAAATGGCAGCTGAAACGTTGTTGGAAGGCCAGGAAGGGATCGAACGAAAATGTTGATAATATTTTCCCCCTTGTTTTCTAATTTGCGCTCATTGGTTGTTGTTTGTTAATGTGTCTAAGGATCCCCGGAAAACTACATGCTTCATATCGAAAGTTTATCCTTAAACTTTGGAAATGAATAAAAGGTTTTGAAGGGTAGTGTGGCTGATTTGGATTTTGAGGAAGACTAAGCAACTTAGCCAATAATGTACATTACTTGTAGTTAAATAAAAAATAAAACAACTTTCTAAAAAGTTAGTTTTTTCTGTATTTATTTATATATTTCTTATTTTCACTTCTCAATAAGTTGTACTTGGTGTGTGTGTGTGTGTAGCCAAGATACACATTTTTTATATTATTATATTTGATCACCTTTTAGATAGTTAATAAATTGATCCTTTTTGCATCTGAAGAGCCTTAAGTTTTTTGTCAGCATGCAGATATGTTTTCCTTTAAGTATCGAGAGTGCCTACTCCACTGTAAAGTCCAGCCTAAAAGCTTTGAAGCTTAAATATATCTCTTTACCTTTTAAATCTTCATCATCAAACATGTGACAAAAGTTCAAATTTGGGAAAAATAAGAACTTCTTGAGTCAAAATCTATTCTTATTAGCTTACTTATTTATCAGTGCTGCGTGGGTGTGGTTTGACCAGAATGGAATGAACAACCTGCCAACTGTGATCAGATTGTGATTCAAATATCACTAAATCCTGATTTGAGCACATCAGTATGTGACGTAACCTTTTTCCAACGGAGCCCAGCCCCCTTCAAATCAGTAAGAAAAGACAACGCAAAACCGTAAAGACAGAAAACTCATGCGAATTAACCGAACTTTGCAGAAAACGCTGCGTTAATGTAGGATCCCATGTTTTCAGTGCGTTTAAACATCGACTCGCTGTTACCTCACCCTCTTACCTATCACCGCTTGTAGTGTAATGTTATCTGGACAAGATAGAACAAAAAGATCATTTAGTTTCATCAAGTATGTTTTAATTCAAGCCGAAGATTATTTCCGTCCTCAGAAGTACTACATGCCTCTTCAGCACCACGGACAGCTCCCAGTACAGAAAGAACAAGAGTCTCCAGTGATCACATTATAGATTAACACGTTCAATTTACTCAATGGAAATAAGTTTACCAAATGAATAAGAGGCCGTCTTGATATCAAATAACATACAGCCCCACAGAGCTCATTTATTTTAATCACAGGACCATGCAGAACCCAGAAGTCACTGAAGCGTTGAGTGGACATGGCAGCATGAACGTCTTGGCCTCAGCCAGCAGTGATAATTATCATGTGGGCTGTGGGAGGTGGGGAGGGTTCTGCGTTGTTGCCTGGAGGAACTACTACAACAGATGTTTTGCTTTGCCCTGTCTGCTTATACTGGGATCAACACGATTATGTCTCCAAGTGTCAAGACCAGTAAGTTGTTGTGGGGGCTAGAGGTTAGTTGTCTGAAGCGCTGCAGTGATACATTACTTTAAAATGTGTTTTGTATTGTCCGCGAGTATGGCATGTCTCCCTGGCGTCTGCAGACGAGGTAAGAGCTTATAGAAAAAGGCGTTTGCGTGTAAGATCCCAGGTAATGATAAAAGGATTAAGGCAATTAATTGACTTATTGATCAACAGCAATTTTAATAGTCTCTTAATAATTGCTTGAAGTTGGGTTTTTTTTTTGGTGAAAATTCCAAACTTTCAAGCAGTTTGAGCATCTCAAATGTCAGGATTTGCTGGTTTCACGTGTATTATATCACTGTAAATTGATTTGGTCGTACAAAACAAGTAATTTAAAGACATCAAATTGGACTGTTTATAGAGCAAACAATGACAATTGGTTACAGCCGTCATTGTCTTGTCCTGTCTGCTTAGAGAAAGCAAAGAGCAGTCAAACACTGCAGGAGACACCTCTGTAAGCATGGAGGCAGTGAGCATATTGTCCAATTTTTACCCTCTGTTTATCGCCAGACATCCATCTTAGTGCTCCATCTCTATATCGCACTATCATGGCTGCAGACTGTATTATTCAAGAGCAATTTCAACCCAATTTCGTGGGCTGTCTTGATATGGCTGCATCTGATCCCAATCACAGACTTGATGCTCGCAGGAATAGAAATCTCTTTGATGGTATCAAGTTTTGCCTGTCAAGTGTGTGCCATATGAAGGTTTCTGTAGCTAAACCCCAAGAACACGTCTGAGCTATGAAGATGAGATATATCAAAGCACTAGAAATAAAATGTACAACACATCTGTCTCTTCTCTCTTTCCTCGGCCTGCTCTGTCTCTCTGTACCACCGGAGCTCTTCACAACCTGAGGGTCACGGCGATAACCGCTCCATGCAAATGAGGGAGTTTATCCCAAATGAGGAAATCAAAACTCATGCTAATGCAGCCTGATGACGAATGATAAGCAGAAAGATTGTTGGTCACAAAGCCTGTTTTTTTTTCGTTTTTTTTTTTCCAATGTCACCCTCACAATGTTATCTATCAAACTGCCACCACTGTCGAGGAGTTCAGTACTCCCGGCACTGAGGAGTATGATTTAGGGAGGCTGCTGTGTTAAATGATGGTGCCAGTGAGATCCAATCTGACAGTTCACTCAGGTTCTGCGATGAAAAATGATAGCATCTTTTATTTTGCTGCCTCTTCAAAAGGTCAAATCCCTATTCAACGCATATTCATCAGATCCTTTTTGTGTATTTTTTTTTAACTTTGTGCTGCCGATAGAAAGATCAAAGCTAAGTTCATAATTACTGCGCTTGTTGGACATCGTGTGTGACATCGTGGGTGGAAGTGCTGTGAGGGGCTGTAGGCGTATGAAAGGAGACCCAGTGGGGGAAATGCTTTCTAATGCACGGACAAGGGGAAAGGGAAAACATCAAAGTGCGTGAGGAAAGGGACTGCATGAGGAGATGCACGAATTACGGGTAAAAGTCAGGATGCCGATGTGAAAGCGAGCATTTGAAGCGTCATTTCCTAATCATCTCATTCTCCCCCATTGTGCTGCCATGATCTGGTCACATCTGTTTGAAATAGCAGATCTGTTATTTCTGAAGCTGAATTATTTGTCGCCTTCTAATCACACTCTTGCGTCACTCTATGACACCTTTATGGGATTAGCAACCTGTCAGCTTCGTGTGTGTGTTTGTGTGTGTCTGTGTGTGAGTGTGTAGAAAGAAAGTAGGGGGTTCAGAGATCCTGTCACTGAAATGTGAAATGAGACCACCAATCTGTTGCAAGTGTCAATTAGATTCAAGAAGTGGGCGTTTGTGGTGAAGAATTCCTGTACGAGCTGGATGTTTGTTGACCTCAGATTCTGACCACCTCAAATGATTTCCGATGCTCTGTAATTTAGCCCCTCAGCGTAAACTCTTCAAATTCACACAGTCCATCCATCTTTGTCGAGTACCAAATCAGACGAGGCAGTGCATGCTCCGCTAAGTTAAAAATTGTTACTGCCGAGCAAAAAGTTTGAGTGAGGCCACGGCAAGTGTTGCCTCTTCGTAAGACGCATAACTTAGCCGAAATGCTTCCTCTTTGCATTTTGAATCACTATTTCAAGTGACAAATCCGATGAGACGGCGCATATTCATCGACTTAGTCACCGGGCGCCTATCCTTTTCTTGTATGAGCCAATCCAAGGCAACATCATCAGTAAACTGCACACACTACACACTCTAAACAGAATTAAAAGGTCAGCTGCCAAGTGTCTGGAAAGAGCACTTGAAGGGCCGTCTGTTTGAGAACATGAGCAGCTCTGGGGACGTGTCTTTTTGACATGGACACCGTAGAAAATGACAAAAGGCTACGACACGAAATGGAGGAGTGCAGCAGCTCCATCAGCTGTAACCACAGAAAGGACAAACAAGGAACAGGAAGCGAACAGCCCACTTCCTCTTCGTGGGCATTTCCCAGATCTCCAAACATTTACGGCAACCATCCGTTTATTAGTATTTAAAGCGTGGAGACTCAGGACCTTTTGTCATTCTGAAATGAGTTGCTGCGTTTTGGTAAAGTACCAACTTCACGGAATAATTCCCCTCCTGAATATTTGCCTCGATAAACGCCGTCAGTTGTGATATCTGCGGCTGAGCCCTGCGGGAGGCCGGGTGCTGCGGAGGGAGGCGTGTAGGAGTGGGAGAGAAGAAGAAGAAGAAGCTGGAGGGTGGAAGCTAAATAAAATCAAAGGTACACGCCATTTAATTGATGTTGTTCCTGAGCTACAGCGCTCCAGAACATTCATATATTTCTCATCACAATTAGATGTAAAGATGTCAAAATTAGAAAACGAGAAAGAGGGTTCCCAGCACAGTCCTAAATCGTATTCTACTCGACAGACTGGAGTACTCTCTGTCGCCCTGCTCCAAGGGTCAGCCCTTGACGTTAAAAGCCTGTCACTCACTTTCTGCCTCTCCCAGCCTGTCACAGAGCCAGTGGTTGCCGGGCAGATTTCCCTGAAGGGTGACCCTGGAGGCAGAAAGTGGTTGAGCAAATAGCCTCCCTTTATCTGTATGACTCACCTACCAGTAGTCGCAGCATGGCCCCTGGCCTCGCCTCCTATATCAGACTGATTCCAGCAGACACGACCCCCCCAGGCACAGCTATATTAGCCCTGGCCCTCAACCTACTCCCCGCTGCCCCCTCCAGCCTCGCAGCCAACTAAGCACGCAACCAGGGCAGACGGTCGCTAAATGTGGGAGGTGGGTTTTTAAGCTCCCTCAAACTGTATCTGTCAAAGTCATAGTAAACAGAACAAGTCAGCCAGCTGCAGTGTTTGATCCCCGTTGTTCGTCTTAAGAAATGCGGGGGGTCGAGAAACAGCGGACCAGCAGTTACTGTGTGAGCAATTTGTAATCCTTACAATATTTTCTCTTCATTGCTGCAGGCTTTGCTTTTTAAATTGGAAATCAAGGTGTGCAAGTGTGTGTACTCTGTGTGAGCTACTCAAGACTGACAGCTTCTATGGATTGGACTCATAGAGATGCACCATGTGTGGTTTCACCAAATGGAACCATGAAATAATTTAAATAATTGTAAAAGTGCCCGCTACCTGTGTCTTTTTTCATTAAAAAAATAACATTTATCCCCCTGAGGGCAATTATACTTATACAAAACACAGAACAGAAAAGCAACATGTAGGTTTTCAATAATATATAGATAAATAAAGCGTATGGACATAATCATGCACACAATCCATAATTAGGTGAAAACATTGTTATTGTTATTGTGGCTATTACAAAAAAAACGTTTTGAGTTAATCGGGCTGTATTTGTAAAAGGTTCTTGTGCAAAAAGGTAAAAACTACTACTAGAATGAAACATTGAACTAATTAGTTTGATTATGAGTAGAAATAACCAACGTTGCCCCTAATGTTATTTTGTTACATATGATCAAATGTTTTGAAAAATGCTTTGCGGATTTTGCATAAAAAATCAACTTCCGTTTCATCACTCAATATGCAGATATCATCAGCATAAAGGCAGACATTTTCATATTCGGAGAATTCTGTAAAAAATGCTAAAATACTCTCAGTCTTCGATTTGTGTTAAAGCTCAGTCGTGAAAGGTCTATTTGCTCTGCTGCCTACAGAGAGCTCTTTTAGAATAGTTTTAGTGCTTCAGTATTGATTTGAAATCACAGACACATCATTTATTGCCAGATTCAGCATCTAAATGTAAGACCTCATCGGGTTTCTCTACACTTCTCCCTCCTCTCTACTCCCCAGCCTCTCATTTAGCCCCGGGCTGACACACTCATTTTCCAGTGGGTTGTGCCGACTCGCGACGTTTGTCATATAAATAGACTGAACGTATCCACCAACAACTCAGGCAGTGTGTCAGACCTACGCTGTACGAGTAACAATAGTAGGTGATAAGAGCTGCTGAGATCTGGGGCCTCTGGGTCCTTCTCTCTGGCAAGCAACAAAGCTACTTTTTCTAACTTTCCTCAGCGTTTCAGAAGCAGTAATTGAAAATGAGGGAATCTTTGTGCACTGGCTTAATAGAGCTGTCCTGCCCTTGCTGCAAAGCGGGGTTAATAACTTTTTTCCAGTTCCATTACCCCCTGAGATTGGCTTCAGGTGAGTAAAGAGGCTGCACTGGACAAGGGGAAGTGGCCACGGGGCCTCCTCAGACTCCCCTTATCTCTGTTTGCGGCAGGCAGCACACCTATCAATCATTTACGTGACTTATTATATACATAAAAGCCCCCCCTCCCCCTGTCCGTATGTGTGTGTGACTACAATGTCTGGAAATCCTCAAATGCCTGTCCGGCAGATGGTGGTGGATACTTGACTGACAGCCAGTAATTATTGTGCCAGTTCACTAACTCCTGTCCTCCTCATGCACTTTACCAGACTTTAGCTGCACTCTTCTCCTTCCTGCATGTATCAATGCAGCAGTGTTTTGGAGTTTTTTTCTTTTTCTTGGATGTCCGTGTCTGTTTATTGGGTCAAAATTGTTTGATATTTGACATGTGTTGCTGCCAGTTGACTTCATAAACCCAGGTTGAGGCGTTACGCATGACGGCTTTTTCTGCTAGGATGATCCAACAGACTCATTAGTTACGTTTAGCTGCACAAAGTAATCGAGCTTATACTTTGGTTTGGGTCTTTTTCACTCAACTGCTTCGTTGGCGTTAAGAAACCACTTGCCAAATACTGACCAGTCCATCTGCTAATGCGTATGAGGAGACTCAAGCCTTTATTATTTGCAGGTTACGTCTACTTGACTTTACTTATTTTGTTAAAATGTGCCCATTTTCCTGTAAAAGTGTACATTTGCGCAGAATGTAAAACTACAACGTCACTGCTGACTAATTAGCTAGATGGCATTGATGAAGGCCAAACCTGAATGGCACTTGTTCTCGTGAATAATGAAATGTTCAATCAAGCGTTATTACTTAATTCTAGTTAACCTGCTCTATATCTCCCTAGTTCAATATAATAGTTTAATGCCGCGCTCTATTGTGTGTGCGAACACAAGTTTTAATTTGCTTAGTTTATTTTGTGTCATCTATTATACGTAATTACACCGTCGAAAAAGTGTCCTAGCTCTGATTATTAGTTTATTCAGATCTGTAAAGCACTTAGTGTCTTCCTGAGGATTATTTACACGGGAATTTCCATTCTTCGAGCTGTGAGCAAACCTACGAAGGGTTTAACATCTCTTAGTAACTGTTCACCAGAAAATTTAAGTGTCAGAAATCACATAATGTGACTTCATTAGCATTTCATTGTTATGAAGGGAATATGAACTGATTCTGGATTCAAATCAAATGCGTGCTCTTAGTTCTGTCTCCTGTATTCGCCGAAGACTCCGGAGCAGACTCCTCATTTGCGTCTGCTTCTTTAGTCAAAGCACTTCCCTATTGATCCAGACTATTGATCTACGCACGATGGCAGCATTTTGTGAGTCTCTCGCTGCCTTCGATTAGTCTTTGACGAAACATTAACGCCACTATTAGTCTCCTCCTGTTTAAAAAGTCAAAGTCCCTTTTGAATTACCTGCAGTCTCTAAATGACAGACGTGCACTTTTAAATTACTACATTTGAAACCAGTTCCACTGAAGCAGAATTATCTTGTGTTCATTGACATTAAGAATTTCCCAGCTTTACTTCACCTGGACTATGACTCAATGATTTGATAGCAGCTTTGGGACTTTTTTCAGCTAATTTAACGTTTTATTTAGCTTAAAAAGTACAACATTTCCACCTCCTAAAGGAACTTGTTCCACTGGCAGCACATGATTCGGTCATTCCCTGTTTTTGCCTACAGCATGGTATTAATCATTGGCGGACAGTAACTAAGTAAATTGAAGTATTGTACTTACGTTAAGTAAAAGTTTGAGGTAAGCTCCTTGTACATTGCTTGAGTATTTCCATTTCCTGCTACTTTATACTTCGACTCCACTACGTTTCAGAGGGAAATGTTGTACTTTTTACTCGTACTACATGTGTTTGATAACTTACTTTGAAGATTCCGATTAATAATACAAAATATAATCAACATATTATGAGAAAACTTTATTGATCCCTTGGTGGAATTCACAACCTAGGAAGTACAAAAAAAAAAAAAAAGATCTTTCTTTACCAGCTGCAACATTAAAGTGACGAACACATTAATTCATTGTGGCAGTTAAACTGTTTCTACCTGGTCTCACAGTTGGCACCTGAACAGGGACGTATGACGCACACAATGGTGGAGACTTCTCCCGTGCCGTCTCTCTCGCCGTCTCTCTCGCCGTCTCTCCGTCCGGTCCGGCCTCCCTCTCTCTCCTGGACCCAGCCTCCTGCGGGACACGGGAACCAGGTCATCGCCTGCTTTTATTGTGTGACTGATTACCTCATTCTGTCCAGCTGTGCGATCTCCAGCTGAGCCACTCCCATCTCACCGTAAACCACAAACCCTCTCCAGCATGCATCAATAATTACCATCGAATAATCAAATATATATCAGTCTGAAATGGGCCATTCTGCATAATAAGTACTTTTACTTTTGGTACTTTTAAGTGCATTTCAATGCTTATACTTTTTTAAATAATTCAGCTATAGACGCTTCATTTTGTGGAACACAGATACAGCTAAGTGGATTATTTCTTTATCTTCTGCAACTGCTCAACACTCGCTTGCTTATCAAGTTGACTATGATGATGAACGTGAATGCGATCACCTGACATTTTTATTCGCAAAAAATGATCCCAGTTTGGAGCCCTTTGTAATACTTCTGTTTATGGGAAAAACTCAAATCTCAAATGCTTAGTTGGAGTACATATATATATATTTTTTGCTGACATTTATATTTGTATTTATACAAAATCGTGAACTACAAGACTCTCGCTTATGGGAAGTGTTTAAAAATACCTGTAATTACAGATAATGGATTCAAACACATGCTTCTTCTATTTGCTAATTCATTCCAACCCCAATTATGTATAATTCTGTCTCTCTCTTACGTACTCCATCCCTTTTTACTGTGGTGTCTGCGCATACGTGTATTCAATTGGTTTGAATTAGGTTGACATATAACAACTGCCAAATCATTTTGTGAGAATTAGCAGATAATTTTTGATAAAATGGGTTTAATTTGTGATTTACTGGGTGATTAACTCATGAAACCCAATAAAATGACGAGGGAAGCGATCCTGGCAAGAGGCCGCCTGTGTGTCTTGCTCTCCTTACTGTACCGCACGGTCGAGCTGTGATTTGTGAAATATATTGAATTCGATGACGAAATGGGCAGCATTAGTCCTGGGGTGGGCTGATTTTTGGCAGCTTTATCACTTCCTCAGACAGCATGAGATATAACACCCGGCGCACTGAGAAAGATGGCCAACACTGGAAGCAGTGCGGAGCAGAGCGACGCACACGTTACCAACCTGCTGTCCAAGTCTGAACTCAAGAAAAGGGGGTAGCATCTTTTACATCTCCATGTTGGCTCTTAATCGATCCATTGTCTTTGTTTAAAAATACAAATCTTTTAATATTTTGACTCTGTAGAAATGGTCATTAATGGTGCTGTCCAAGCTGGGGAGACAGAGACATAAAAAGATGATGGAGATAGCAGGAAGGATAGAGGGAGGTAGCTGACCCAGTTAGAGAGGGAGAGAGAGAGCGAGGTGATAAGAGCGAGCTGCGAGCCAGCTTCCCCGCTGTGGTTGGAGACCTGCTGGGCCATCTGGCGGTCCTGTAATTGGGTTGGGGTTTTGCACCTGAGCGGCACACCTCCAAAGACATGGCTGTAGCAAAAAAAAGAAAGCGGAAGCAAGCAGTGTATTTAATCCCACAGCGTCGTGGAGGTGGGAATGACTGTGGTAGTTGATAGGTTAGATCAATTCATACCCGAGTGTCTCCGAAATTCATATTAATCCCTTTTCTCAAATGAGCGTGTATCGCCCACAGGTGACAGTACGGGAAGATTGTATGTGACACTGTATGAAGGACTTGCTGCAGGGTGACTGTAAGAAGTAAGTGCAGCCATTTTTAAAGCCGTCTTCCAAGTAGGTCATAATAGTGACATCTGTGTTGCAGTGGATGTACAGTATGATCACATCGGGATGACTACCCTTACAAAAAGGTTTTCCATAAAGACAAATAAAGTGTCTTCAAGTGGACTCCCCGCTGTGAACTACTGCAGAAAATGGAGATAATATAATATATAATATAAGTTGTCTTCTTATGCTTGAAGGGGAAAGTAGTCATTAAGGTGCAGATATGAGCTGAATTATAACATTTCATTTTTTTGCCAGTAATGTGAGGCCTGAATGCAAGAAGCAGAACTCTATGGGTGGTCCTCCACACACACACACACACACACACACACATTGACATTTTATTCAGAGATTGAGAAGCATCAGCCTCACACGATCCTTAGGAAAAATGATGTGATTTAAAAGCGTGGAACATTATTTCATTCAGATGCGTGAACGCTCTGTAATTCACTGGAATGATGTCATTTACAATTTGCTCCCACCGCACGCTGGATTCTTCAGGGTATTTCTTCTTTTTGAGAAAGGAAAAAAAGCTCTTATATTACACCAGGATGGTCAACTTTTATGTTTGCATTTCCCACACATCAGACATAAGCTCACTAGGAAATATTGAGTGAAAGCCTATGTGCCCCCCCCCCCCCTTCCGATCAATTATATCCTATAGAGGAGACGGTCCACATGCACTCTGCAGAGCATCATTGTGCTCCCTAAAAGTCCTCGCCTGTGTTCAAGTATCTGTCATTGCCAAGCGTGCCTCTCAATGGCTCAGCGCCCACACTAACCTTGGAGCATTTCAAAGGGAGACCAAGAGAGGCTGAGTGAACATGGACGTGCGTAGGCGTCCGTGCAACAAAGGGGGAGGTTGAGAGGGCCGAGGTAACCAATGGCAGCTTTGTTGCCGGCAGGAGAAGGTTCATTGCCACTCTTTACATGAAGTTAAATTCTCTTTACTTAATCCTGTTTTTCTTGCTTATGTTACAGGTTTAGTTTTTGTAAACTAGTTACTGTATTGTTTCGCTCTTCGGGAGTATTTTTGCAGCAGCAGCAGCTTGCCACGTGACAAGTCTCAAAAAAAACTGCCTGTTGGTGACAGACGAAGGTGTTGTTAAACAAGTGTTAGCGAAGTGTTAGAACTGCAGCTGGAGAGAGCGCTGAGAAGTTTTTGCAGTATGTTTGGGAAGCAGCAGTTAACGTGAAGTGCTTGTGAACACCGCCTAATGCTAGCAACTTGGTTTAGAATTGCTTTTGTTCGAGGGTTCAGCGCCAACACAAGGGATTTTAACTCAATTTAAACAAGCGGATTCATCTAAAAGCCTGTTATTTCAGTTCAGCGGTGACATTTCTACAGTTACATAAAGCCTCCAATGTCCATGATTTAGTAATTATTCTTTAAGACAAACTAAAAGTAATGTGTTTGAGGTGATATCACATTTACAAGCATCACCTCGGTGATAAGTGATATAAAAGCAGGATTATGAAAGAAAACTTGGGTGGCACCGAATGTACACAACGGAAGCAACTGAAAGAAAATGACATTGCAATTATCAGCCATCACTTACATGCAGGATAATTAAACAAGGCCATGACGCCATGTATCACTACCAAGAGGCACCTACTCGCTTTCTGCTGGTTTATTAATATGTCTGTATGGGCTGGAACGAACATCAGAGGAGATGAAACGGGACAAATAGTCATTATGTTTAGCTTAAAGGAACATGTTGGCTCTAATTGCATGAAAGTACTGTCAGTGCAATTAAAACTAAAGCCACAATATCTACATGTGCAAGCGAGGATCTTCATGGCAAATCCTCAAACTAGCCTCTTTCGAGGGAGTGGGTACGTTTCCTTATCATGTGCAAATACAGCTGACATTACATGTTGTCTTGTTCGACAGCTGAGCAATCAAGTGTTGTCGCGAAGGAGCGAGCAAAAACAATGAACCTTCGTCATCAACCAGCGATTCATATTAGCTTTGCTGCCTAGCTACTGTTGCCAAGATATAAACGGAGCAAATCATTTACAGTATTACTACATCACTGGCCATTCAAGCCACATATGTTTTATATTACAGTCATTTGTTTGTGATGGCAACAATTGCTTTTTTTTTTTTTTACCTGTTGCTGGCTCTGATGTTAATTGTCCCAGTTAGCATATATCCTGCGTTTAGCTTCCTCAGTCATATCATATAGTCACTTTTCCACCATCCCATCACATTTTAGCTGAATTTAGTGCCAAGTAATGTTGGATTGGGTATACTAGAACGTACGGGAAACTGGAAATAAACTAAGTGTTTTTTTTCGGGTTTTTTTTAGCTCTAATGCAGATAATCCGATTTGTTTTGCTGTAAATAAGTGTAACCTGGAGGAATGACGGATTTTCAAAGTCTCTCTAATTAAAGAGCTACTTGTTAGTCTGTGTGACTTCTGTTTACAAACCCTGGCGTTCTTATATATGGGACATAATAATTAAGTCTTATCTTTTATAGGAACTTTTCCTCTCAGGAAACCAAGAAAAAATAACTATGTTATGAGTCACGGTACAGTTAATTTAGCTGTATGTATTCACAGAGAATAGATTATGTTCATCAGAAATACGTTACCTCATCTTCTGCTGAGGCTGGTTGGGACTGAGGCTTCCCTAAATATTTTCAGGGATTACGCCACTATTCCTCCTGCTTCCTCTCCAGCCGCTGTTTGTATTTTCATTTGAATAATCGTATTGCCTCTGGTTCTTTGATGTTCTGTATTCTTTGCGCTCCCCGAGCGATTTTAGTTGTACAACCGTGTAATGTCCCGACATGTAATGTGATGTCAGTGTTTGTATTTGATCTGTTCACAAAGGGAAATCGATTTAGCTGTGGAAACATGAGCCTCTTTTGAATTTAATTTACCTTGGACTGCTGACAATTCTACATATAGAATATAATTCTACATGTGGTGGAACGCTACAAATCCATGTTTGACGTCATTGATAACTAATACTGCTTTTTGGTCATTATTCATTTATGATACTCAACAAAGCAGTATTTATTTGTTTGTTTGTTTGTTTGTTTGGTCTTCCGCTGGCCGTGGTGCTGACTCGGAGGTCGTTGTGTGTTTGAGTTTCTGCTCTTTGATAGATATGCATGATTTACTGATAGAGAACATTGCAGTGTCCATTAACGCCATTCATGTCATGTTGCACATCTCCCCAAAAAATTCTGTAAATGTCACTTTCCCAGTCCACAGTCCTTATCCACCGTGTTCAGTTTGGTATCAATGTAGCATCAAAGTGCCGAAACATAGTTAATATGCTCTGGTAACTCAAGATAAATCAGGTCTAACTGCACCAGTAAAGTGATTCTAGAGACATTTTGACCGTTTTCTAGCTTTGACCTTTTGAGTTTTACGATTGTTGTTGTCTGCAAACTATGAGGTGAAAATATTTACCCACATTTTTCACAATAACTGTGAATATGTCCTTTTTATAGTGGTCATTTTCACCATTGCCTCTTGGATCCAACTACCAGGAAAAAGTATGTAATAAAATAATAGATTCCTCAGAACAATCCTTCATGTATGCGATGGCCTCTCGACTGCACAGATGAGTGTACTCTGTTTATACAACCCATTCACTGCGTTTGTTGCTGGCACCAGTCTCCGCAGTAGCAGTAATAACCTAGATTTTAGAGAAACGGGGTCGTGGCTGGTTGCCAGACTGAACTCCCAGGTCGGCTGGGAATTCTGGGAGAGTGCGGAGAACGAGAAACGATCTTCCCTCCCTCACCAACTACAGTCAGAGCTTAGTAAACAAAGGAATATGCTTTTACACAACCACACATTGAAGCTGCACAGTGACCAGCAGTACAGATTGTTTGTTTTCTCCATTGAAATCATTGCGAAGCTGATAATCAATACTGCATCAGCGTCGTCTAGATGAATTCAGAAGAATGAAACGCCCAAAGAAAGTGTCCAGATGCAGCTAAACTGAGAAGCGCGAGAACCCTTTTCCCTCAGGTTTTTTTTAAACATTGCATTAGGATGAATTTGCTCCACATTTTGCACTCGGCTCGGAGAGACGGATATCATGAGAGGCCATTTTGAGGGTAACATTTAAATTTTTCAATTACCTTTCTGTCGGGCACCAGCGCGATGCCCTTTATGAAACAAAACTATACACGGGGAAAATGTGAGTTTAATGAGTACTGTACTGTGCCAAGGGAGGATAATTAGGCCATCAACCTTCACTGTGTACTAGTGGAACAACTCTTACACTTTAGTATGCCATTATCCTCTTAGATTGCTATGGTGACGGAGCCAAATTACAACCTGCACAGAAAGAGTGGACAATAAATAGTTCCTGTCTGCAGTACATTTGTCACGGAGCTGCAGCTTTACCAGACAGTCTCGTGTCGATACTAAGTAGTGCACAAGTTCACTGAAAATCAAGGAAAGATGCCTGTGTTAACTCGCACTCAGGTACGTGGTTTAATGGCCATAATTGTTGCTGGACAAAAAGTACAAATGACATCCCTTTTTAATATAGATATATATATCTATATTAAATGTTTGTCAGCCTTCCAATTTCACACCTGCTGTTTTATGCATGAAAAACATCGATAAAACTATGATACAGACGCGTCCTCCACTACATACTTGTTTACACAGTTTGAAAGAAATCGGTCGATGAATCGATGAGTTGATTTATTTGTTTATTTTTTTATCGACCGAGTGTTTGACAAACATTTACTCGTTCCAGCTTCTCGAGTGTGAAGATTTGCTGCTGTTCTTCGTCATATGTGACAGTTAGTGAAATCGCTTTGCGCTTTGAAATCAAGACATTGTGATGATCGGTTTTCCCGATTTTAAGACATTTAATACACAACACTACGAACTATATGTATCGGGATAAGATAAGATAAGATAGAACTTTATTTATCCCGAGTGGAATTGTTGTGCAATATTTGCAATACACAGTAGGAGACAGTATAAGATGCAGAAATGTACAAATGGTGCAAAATGTTGTAGAAAAATAAAGAAATAAGATGAACTGAGATGGAGTAAGGTGCAACATAAGGTGCTGTAAGATGAGGTAAGGTGCAGTATTTGGCAGAATAACAACATAAAAAAAAAAATAATTAAATATATATACTTATAAAGAATGAAGATGATGAAGAGAGGGGGGGGGACTTGTAACACCATCAGGCCATAGAGTCTTTAGTGTCAGTAATACATTGTGAGTAACTACTTTTGTTGTCCTCTGGCAGTATTGAAATCATGTGGAAACTTCATGTTCTTTGTGAGCCGATGACTAACATGTTCAGGCTGCGAGATACAGTGTTATACATGACTGTATCCACACACACAGTACACACACACACACACACACACACACACACAGTGGCACAAAGCACTGGCTATCACAAGTGATACATGGGTCCCTTCTTCCCCCCTCACAAAAACACCTGAATGTAAAGTAAATACAGCTGCTTGGTGTGATAAGATAGTGGACGATTAATCTTCTCTGCACTGCAACATTATTTACTGTAGTTTAGCTTGACTTCTAAGGGCCCAGAATTTCAATTAAGCCGGTAGCAGTGCCGAGTTTTACTGCCCGTGTTGTATGACAGTAATAAATAATCATTTTTATCTCGGCTCTGTGATGCTAATCTGGAGTTTAAGCAATGAGTGAGTAGCTTTGTTCTGAATTCAGCGTGCTGGCCAATTCATTCTGGACCCCAGCTGATGTTTACCCAGCCTGAGCCAGCAGCTGCTCACACGGTCTGCGTCGACGCGGTCATCTGACGAGGGGAGCGAGCTGCCTCTGACACGCATCTGTCACAGCGGCAGAAAAGATAAACCCACTCCGTTTCCTCTTTCTCTTCCTCCACTCTCCAGCATCGCCGCAATGAATGAGAGTCGGAGGGAAGCACTGGCTGCGGCGGCGCCCGAGCCCACCACCGCCTCCTCCTCCACAGCTGGCTCCAACACCACCAACATGGCCGGCCCGGGCACCGGCGAGAAGGACGAGGCCTTTTCCAAGCTGAAGGACAAGTTCATGAACGAGCTGAACAAAATCCCATGTAAGTGTGTCTACCTTCTCCAATATATAATAAAAAAGTATAAATGCCAAAAAAAATGAACTGGTATTCAACAACCACATGACTCTGGTATTGTTGTTATTTGTGACGCCACTCAGGTGTTGTGTCGCGTGCATTTATTAAGATAGATGTGGTGATGACTGAGGAATCACATCCTTTGAATTAAGTTGAACAGGAGTAATATTTGGCTCCAAACCACAAATACCAAAAGGCTGGTAACCATCCATAAAGCCCAGGGAGAAATCTTTTTTTTTATTTTTTTTTTTTTTTAAATACACTAGTTTGCAGGCTTTACACATTTCATTGACACTGTTTTTCTGTAGCCTTGCAACTACATGTGTTGTGTCTATAATTACACTCCCTCTGATTCAAACCACTCAATCCACTCAGTGTGATTTTACTGTTACCATGACAAAAAAATGATTCATGTGCGAGTGAACTTTTGTCGATGACGCACAAGCCAACGCCGGTGTTACCCTTGACTTTTCCTAAAAGACGTCTAATGAATCAGGTGAACGAATAAATTTACAGCATCTTTCATTTTGTCGCTTGAGTCGACAACAAATTAAAGTATTTCATGCGCTGACTAAAATATTTGAAGTCTGGAATAAACATCTGGCAACAATAATTCAAGTGTTTGACATGATGAAATGCTAAATTATGCGTAACTGGCTTTATAATTTGCTGCTAGATTTGAAGTTTTTCTGTCTTACTTGTGCTTTCAGACAAAACTTGTGTCTTAATTTCCACATAATAAAGCAACATCCTGCCCTTTTATCACCAAACCTTCCAACCAAATACTTCCACAACTGCATGTTTTTTGCCTGGAGAATGTTGCAGTGTTTATTATATGAATGTGGTTGTTATCCAGGATAAAGTCCTGCAAGGGTCTCAGCATTCAGCAGAAATCTAAACATAAATTGCATATTTTCAAAATAAAAGCCCTAATTTATAGTCAAACAACTCATGCTTTCAACTAATGAGCTTTATCTTCCATGTGGGCTTGAACAAGGCATTTCCATTGACGGAAAGTGAGAACACATTTTGATTTTGAAAGTGTAATTTAGTGCCGATAGTGAATAAATATGATCAACAATGTTCAGTATTGTGATTCCAATATAGAGCTAGTGAGGTTGACGTCTCCTCTGGCTCAGTATTGCCATTCCTACCACATCCAGCCCAAGCCGGACCACTTTTTCACATCTTTAGTTTTGACATTGTAATCTAGAGAGAAAAAAAAACGAGATTTTGACTTCTTTTGTATACGCTTGGCTGAAAATCTATCTGAGAGCTCCCCAAAGAGTGTCTGTCTGATATACAGGGTCTTAAATTACTGTTTTCTCACCTCATCCCCTCAATCAAAAGCAGTGTTTGCTCCCCAGTGCTGCCAAGATGATGATGAATGCCCCAAGACTTGTTTACTCCGTGGAATATTGATACTGTCTGGAGAAAGTCAGGCGGCAGAGTTAACAGGTAACATGCAGGAGGAGAAGCTGCATGCTCTGCAGAAGGTTTTCAGTTTATAATCCAGTTAAAGCCCCGCAGGCTTTGAGGCTGGTCGCGTGGGGATGTCAGACTGGCCAAACTTTTTGCTGAATTTTCTGTCCATCAGGATCTGCAGGACATATCTCTGAGCGGGGGAGATTGCCTCGCCCCCGTCTGTTGGCGGATGGCGCAAGCGTCCAAAATCCAGCCGACTTTATCTCAGTCTTTCTGCATTTACTGTGCTTTTTTTTTTTTTTTTTTTTTTTCCATTTTTGCTATTCTAAACATTTTCCCAAAAATATGTTTGCACAAAGTAGTAATCTCACCTCAGTGTTTTCAAGTTTGCTGAGGTTTACTCATTAAGAGACTGTTTTGTTATGCGCTGTAGGGCCGACACTAACAATTATGCATTATTCTGTTGAGCATTTTCTTTAATTAATCTGTTAATTGCTCGTCCACAGAACGTCTGTAAATAGTGAAAAACGTCCATCACAAGTTCCCAGAGCTCGAACGCCTTCTGACCAACAGCACAAAACACAAAACAAGGAAAGGAGCAAATCCTAACTTTGCAAAAGCTTGACGAACACACTAAATAAAATAACATGTGAAGAAGTAGACATAAGTGATAATTCAAATAAATCAACACGATGACGTCTAATCAATTTGTGAATGATCAAGCCTTCCACAGAAAACCTGAGCACACACTGAGTCCGACTCTGTAATCACACTAAACCATATAGTTACTTCTCTTTGGCTCCAAGGAAACCAGTCTATTGAATTTCTTAGTAAGTTTTCTAAACACCTGAGGCTTTACTTCCCGATAACAATTAACCTCTGCGCACAGAAGCTGTTTGATCCATGACTGCTGGCTCCACCAGCCATTACTCCAAATAACAGGCAAGCGATTGACATTTCAGTAAAATAAATAACGGTGTTTCTTTTTTTATCAGTGGCTTTGTGCTTTTAGGCAGCCAAAGGCACTCAAAAATGTTTGAAAAGCTGCAAAAAGATTACATTTAAATCCTTTTTTTAAATTGTATTCCTTTTCTCATTTGACAAAAATCTAGACGCCATTTAAATTCGTGTCGTGCTGTATTTGTCACACGTACAAAATTTTCTTCTTTTGCGCTCTTGGACTGACTTTTGGGACAAAATCTCTCTTGTGACTGACCGACAATGTCTTTCACTTTTGTTGCTGACTCACAACGGCGTCATGCGGCTGATGGTTGCGGAAAAAAAAAAACGAGGTTCGCTGCAAGACTTCGTGGTGTCAGAGCTTGAACGTGTCACAACTTGTTTGACTTTGTGGCTGCTCACAGTCAACAGACAGCAGAGTTTATTAAAGGGGATTACGCTGGTGGATCAGCAGAGCCGCTCGTCTCTGCCTGCCTGCTGCTCTGGCGACGAGCCTTGTTGTCTACTCTCTGCCCTGACGTTGCAAAAGTTTGCCTGCCATGAGACACCATTAGGGGCGGAGCAAACCCAAAGCCAGATCAGCCTGAACCAGCACAATAGTCTTCAGTCAACAGATGGGACACAGATCGCCTGTCTTCTCAATGATTTTGTCAGAATTTGAGGGTCAAATATATGTTATGAGTCTCTGTGCTGGAGCTTCTGTAAACATGATGACTTGTTCGTGCGGTTTGTCATCACTTTCCGCCTACAAACACTCAAAAATAGCTGAATATGAGCAAACAGTCCAGACAGCCTTTTCAATTTAATGTTATTATACATTGCTTTTCAGGCTTAAATAATGTCTGGCTATAGGATATTACCAGCCATCCTTATAGAGAGCTGATAAAAACTTAAATTCAGTCCAAAACCTCCAATCCATCCAATAGTTGTTGAGATATTTCAGTTTACTGCGGCTAAAAACGGTCACGTATACATTGGAAAATGAAACGCTTGTGTGATAGAAGGTGGGATTGAGGTTCTCTGAGGTCCAACAGTGCTCTGTCAGACGTCCGTGTTTACATTTGGTGTTGCCCAAGTTCTAAAGGCCAAATGAGCTGAAGCAGAGGCGCAGCACTGAATCATCCCATATGTAGTTAGTGTGAATACGCCTTTACTCTGAAGGTCCACTCTTCTTTATGCACCACATATAACTGCTCTACTTTTCTTTGTGCCTCGAAATTCTAATCAGTGCTCTTCTATCTCGTGTCATGATTAGATCTGTTGTTGTAAATCCACCTACTGCACTGTTAGTGTAGCACCACTTCAACTGGACCGCTAACTGGATTTCCAGTAAATGCATTTTGCCGATTGGTCTTCATTTTCGGATAATAATCCAACATAATAGACCTTTTTTTTTTTTTTTTTTTTTGAGATAAGAGGAGAAACACAGGACCTTTTTTTTTTTTTAATACAGTTTTCATTATCAGTTTCTGTGTAGCCAGTCATTGTTGCAGACAGTGGGAAGATGCTCCACGCTGCAGGCAGATTGTTTGCTTAAACAAGCCATAGCGGGGAAAGGGCGCGGACAGAGTGTTGCTCTCATAAGCATAACAAGATATAATGTCAAGGTTAATTGACCAACAGAGTCCTGTCGCATTGGATTAGTGTGGGCTGCAGGAAGTGGATATAACCCAGATGCAATATTACACACACACACACACCCTTTTTTAATGCATCCATCAAATTCTATCCAGTTCATAAAAGCTTTCTGTCAAATTTAAAGTGCTATTTATTACCAGGGACGTAGAAGAGGACAAGTGCATCAGAACTTCTCTTTTATTACAGAGTTGAGTCTGAACAGATGTTAACGCGACTGGCATCAATCTTTATGACATACATTTGAAGTATTAATCAATGTAAGTGGCAAAGACGAATGCTGATCATAGTCAATATATTTTAATGCTTTTCTTGAAAGGATATCTCGACGTCGTCTCAGTGTCCGGTCAGTTGCTGTTCCGGAGCTTTCTGCCTTTCTCACAACATCTTCCTCTGCAGATGGAGGCGCCCGGTTTTAATGTTCACATGTTCATCCCTATAAGCACGTTAATGACCTCCCAGCAAACAAAATACTAAGACTTCATAAAGCTGTCTGTAATACCCTAAAAAAATGGTTGTTTCACAAGTTAAATCTGCATAATTTAAAGAACTCGTAAAGGATCATTCGGGTTTATTACAACTTGGGTCTTAGTTTCAGAGTTCATTTTTATCACTAACACTTTGCCCTGCCCTATGGACTAAATGCATTTCACGTGAAGCTGATGTATGATGATCTTTACTTGCACGTTTCTCATGAGTTCATAATAATTTCACCCGCTGTGGCACCGTACCACACACTGGAGGAAGGACTTCGTAGACCTTCATGTAAATCATACTCGTCTTCTCTTACCGTCTACGCAATGACCTTCGAACACCTACAGTGTCTTTAAAGGACACAAAAAGTCCACAAGGGGGAACTCATCTCGCTACGGCTGCTGCGCTTTGACCAGCTCAAAGAATCAGATCAGATAAGCCCCTCTGAGGCAACCCAACCCAGCTGTGGTGCATCAGAGCTGCAATCTGTTGGGCAAATTATATTTCCTATTCTCCTGGCTGAATATAGATTTGTCATTCAAAACTCGATGATGGCATTGTTATCAGCTGGTATGCCAGGAACCATTAAATATCTTATGTTCTAATAAGTAATATGAGTTTAATATGAAAATGAAGGAGTTTTTCTTTTTCTTCTCCCATTTATTGTCACATTGGTGGGTGGGAGTGATGGTTACCTCTGTCACATCACAGTAGGGAGGAACGGGGGCTTTCAATTCCCTGGTTGTTCCCTGGGAACAGTCTCTTTGCACTTGTGTTGTTTTTTCTTCAAGGGCTCCAGACAGCAAACACGGTAACCTCCGCAACCTGCCTCCAAAGGGATTCTGCCATCGACAGGAGGTTGACGTTTCTTTCTACAATCCTGCAAAGCAAATTTCTGATATTTTCTGTCATTTCTTGAGATTTTTATTTTTTTTTTTAATCCAAGAATCAGAGAGTGGAGTTTCTTTTCTCCGGGAATTCAGAATCAACTTCGGAGGATTATGTTCTGTGCTTTGTTCCACACACTGCCTCGTGCAAACTATGCACTCGTGGGTTCTTGGTTATAGTCATAAATCACAACTTTAGGCACCGTACAGAGCGCACTAACCTCTGTCCTCGACCCACTGGAGAAGCACAAATTGTCCGACTTGAAGACGGTACAAGAAGGAATAAAGTGCAGCACAGTAAATGTCGGCCACACTGTCTAAAGTACTTTGAATGTTCCTCCGTGTTCAGTGCTCTGGTGCCAAACCATTTCAATGACGCTGCTGAAAAAGCGATTTCAGGAAGAGCAAACCTGGATTTCATCATGCGCAAAACCCACCTCCATTTTCCATGCCATGTAGCTCGCCGGAACAAGAGATAAGTGCTGGGAGTTGAAGTGCAGTTTGCATGGTACCAATAATCCCTCTCGCTCGCTCTTTCACTTTCTCGCTCTATTCCTCTGTCTCTAGAGAGAGAGAGAGAGAGAGAAGACACTCACACAATGTAGTTAATTAGGGGATGCTTTTATTGCTTTCTGGGACTCGGGTTTCTTTAATTAAGGAACACAGAAGTGCCTTTCAGTGGAAGAAGCACGCGTGATGAATAAGATAAGGGCTGGGTTCATGCATTGATTTCCACTGTAACTGGCTAAATGGCATTCCATCAGGCGTTGTGAGCTTTCGGGAAACCGTAGAATTAGTTTAGAGTGACATAAGCATTTTGGGTTTATGAAAGCGAGAGTTCACAGTGGGTTTGTTTTGATTTCTCTTAATCTAAGCTTCCATTTGAGGTCGGAAATCTCAGTTCTTGTAGGCAGGTGATTGCTTATCGCTGTGGTTTGTCACATCTTCCGACACTTCCATTAAAAAGTCTGTCTCCTTACCTTACCGTGTGTGTGCATCTGTGGGTGGGAGGTAAAAGTAGCTGTGCTGAAATGTGCCACAGTGTACTCTGAGGTACGAGAAACCAACGCTCCTATGTTGTCCAAGGTTAGAGGCCAGAACTCAGGCACGTAGGCTCTGAGCTGGTTCCACTTTCTTTACTGCTTTACTAATTATTGATACATCATTTACCTAAGCTTTACTGATCAGTCAGAAGCAATTAAAAAGAACAAACTGAGGGTTTCCAGACTATTAAAAAAAATAAATAAATCCATGTGACTGACTGGACAGTTTGTCTGACTTTCTGGAAAAGAGCTGCACGACTAAAATCCAATTAATTAACAACTTGTTAACATTTACAAGCATTTATAAATGAATTACCAGCATGTATAACTACATTTAAAATAAGATCATAAATAAATAAATGTGAATAAGTCACTAATAAGGGTGTGGTTAAGTTATACATTGAAATTTGGTCCAGAACCACTGTAGTCATCCAGTCCAGTGGAACACAAAATGAGCAAACATTTTTTTTTTTTATCCATAAAGCATTAGTTAATGTTTTATTAACCATTAATAAAGCCATATAGGCTTACTTGTAAACTTTTTTATAAAGGGTGTCTAATAAAAAAAAAAAAGTGGCACCACAAATTTGTCTGAAAAATCTAAATATAAGTGACGTTGACTGTCAACATTTGGCTACTAAATAAGATTTACAATAGGGACTCAGTCTCTATGTATCTCAGTTATAAGCCCGACAAACTACCTGACCCACACTTTATTCGCAGGATAGTTTCACTTTTTTTTTTAAAGGTAATGCTGTCACTTTTGGACGGCTCATTGTAAACTGGTCTCATCCGGTGTCTCCTCCATCAGCTCCGGGGCGAGGCCAAAGCTGTGGATCCTAAAGTTATTTTAGAGCATCACTCACTGTTTTTCCTCGGAGGAGAGTGCTTATTGATTTTGTCAACAGAGCATCGATTTTTCTCCCCTCTGCCTCTCTCTCTCTCTCTCTCTCTCTCTCTCTCCCCTCGGACCGTGGCGAAGAAACCACAGCTGAATGCTGGTGAGCAAAACCCCAGAGTGAAATATGAAATATACTTTTCTGTTTTGATGGGTCTTTTTGGAGTTTTTCAGATAAAGTCTTCAAATGACCGGGCTTATTTCATCTATTGGTTTGTCGGATTTATGGCCACCATTAGGTTTCTTGCTCAAAAATGAACCATGACGTGAACAGTAATTTGTCTTTCTCAAGAAGAAGATGGATATTTTATATTTCTTTCTTCACTATCGCATATCTTTCAGATGCGGCGGTCCAAATTGCCTCAGTCAGAAGTATTCCCTTCTGCGTTTCAGAGTAAAACAATCAAAGATAAAACAAAACGTGCTCCCAAAATTGTCTCATTTGTCTTTTATTCCTCTCTAATAAGATGAGGAGTGGGCTGCCAGGGGTTTGCTGTCGGATTATGACCACTGAAGGGAGAAGTCTGCTGCGAGGTCTCATTATTTTCAGTCCATCTACACTTTATGTTGTTTCTCAGCTACTTAAAGCAACCCACTCCTCCTTCGATGAGTGTGTGTGTGTGTGTGTGTGTGTGTGTGTGTGTGTGTGTGTGTATACTGTAGCTGTGTGCATGCACCAGAGAGCACTAGCTGTCTGCTGACTTTAGTTGAGGTAGGCGACTGCGTTGGCAGCGGTCACTGTGTTGAGTGTCTGACAGTCTGTAGGTGACCCAGTTGATTACTGGTTGTCCAATTTCTCCAGTCGGGTCTAAACAGTAGAGCGACGACATACGTTGGAGGAATCAACCATTTATATGCCTGTTTTTAATCATAAACGTATAACTCGGCTGCGTAGAAAGAAGTTTTTCTCAAATATATTGTGACTTAGATATGGTGGGTTTATTTATTTGCAGATATACATACAAGTATATTGAAAGAATTTAAGAAAGAAGTTTGAACTTTGTGCAGGAGAGGTATGAAGACACCCCCGCTATTAGATATCAATAGTCATAATTAAAAAAGTATAACATATATTTTTTTTATTTCTTTTTTTAAAGTTTGCATAATTCATCAAAGTTTTAAGACTAAGCAGTAACACAAATTGATAGAAAAGTGAACTGTACATAGAAGATGCAAATTCTACTCAAGATGCATTACAATGATATCGATGAAGCGTAATAAATCTTTGCAAATTAAAGTCTTTTTTTGGATGTTTATCGAATAAGGATAATGTAGATTACTACACTGACGATGCTGGATATGAAGTTAGAGAATAGGATGGCTACGATTCTGCTCAAATGTGCATTATAAACCAAAGTGGACTGCTGTGATGAAGTTAAAGCCATGAACAACCCCAGACTTTGTGTTCAAACATAACTTAAGTGGGGAAAACGCATCATAGATTAATAAATATGTCTCTCCCGCTTTCCCGCAAGCAACTGAATGCACCATCAGGGAAGAGTTGGCTCTTGGCATAAACACAACACAATAAAGTGGCATTGTCACAAAGTGAAAGAAAACATTTTTATTTATTTTTTTGTAGTTGTAATTGATTTTTATGCTGCCTCGACTAATGAAAAACTCCAAAACTTAGCCTAAAGGTTATAACGCATGTGCGAGTAGTGATTGGTTGGGCCCGCTCGGTTCTCTTCACACACTCTGTTTTGACAAGGACATGATTACTGGGAAATTGATTATACGACTGTAGGATCAGATAATTGTAAAGTAAACAGACTCTCTCACCTCTGTCCTCAAACTTCCACTGGACTGAAAAATGCCTGGTTTCGTTTAACCAGTGAGACTGAGCTTTTCTTCTGCCTTCGGAGAAAAAATTCTAACCCCTTAAAGCTCAACACAGAAGACTCTTTTCATACTGTTTGTTAAAGGTAATGTAGGAGTGGAGGGCAGGTGAACAATGTGTGTCAAACCCTGTGAATCGCTTTGATTTAACTGCATTATTGGCTTGTCATGGTCGCTTCACTGTTAATGGCTCTCAAGCCCACCTTGCAAAATTACCACCTCTCAGTCCCAGCAAGTTCTGTGTTGCCGGTGATTGCCGTGAAATGTCAGCCGCCTGAGAATCTTTTGTTTAAATGGCAAGTGGAAAATGCCAACATCTGTTACTTCCACTAAATTGGCCGAAGCTGTTCAATCGGGCCTTGTCCTCCTAGTCAGGACCGATCGTTAGGAGTCTGCCACTTCTTGATGGACCCAGGCGTTGGCTTAGGTGCTGATCCGGTGTGTGCCAACTGTGCAGGCACACACATTTTCCTGCTTTTATCTCACCTCAGTCAGTTGGTGTAATCAATCCCTTTTTGGAACTTCGAATGCTACTTTGGCCCAGTTCACTGAAAGTTGTTTTCTTCTCTGGAAGATGCAGCAACGTTTTATTCCTCACAGAGGTTTAATCGAAACTCTTTCCTGTTTGCTCTCTCCCCAGTGCCATCATGGGCCATTGTCTCTATTGCCTTTGTGGCTATCATTCTGGTGTTAGCATGCTGCTTCTGCGTCTGCAAAAAATGGATATTCAAGAAGAAAAACAAAAAGAAGGGCAAAGACAAGGGCAAGAATGCCATCAACATGATGGACGTCAAAGACGGAGCCAAAACCGAGGTAAAGACTTTGAACTTTTGCTGCTTAAAATTCATATAATACAAGCTTACTGCCAAAACTTTTTGTTTTTGCTGGATCCTCTGTGCATGACATTACGCTAGAAGTTCAGGATTGTTTGTCCAGAAATGTCTAAACTATATCCAATACATTTTAGCGTTTTTAAAAATTTTGCTGTAACTTTAATGCTGTGTCATTTCACCGCAAATAGGACGATCATAGACACTACTGTACTTTATTTATTCTGTATGTCTAATGTATTAATTGTTGCCTAAGAAGAGATTCATACAGTATTACTTACTGTGATATTACCACTTTATTAAAAAACAAAAAGAAAAAGGAACTCAGTCTAATTACAGGAGAGTTAATGGAAGCCATTTAAATGGCTTCAGACTGAAGAGAGTTTTCCAATCTCTCTTTTTTTTCTCCTACTTTTCGTTCCTGTGAATGTTTCTTTTTTTGTCATATGAGGACCTGCTCACATGTTGAAGAGTGTGAGTAACGTCCTGCCGTGTAATGAAGTGGTATCCACCCAGAGAAATGACATCACCAATCGATAAACAAATGGGAGGCGATGTAATTAAAGTCTACCTTTCAACAGAGCAGAACGGGAAGCAATGAAACCCCCGACACTTCAAATGGAGTTAGCACACTAATTGCGCCAGCGGAGAATCATTATGCCGCCGTCCTCGGTGAAACCGTGTACAAAGTGTGTTTAATTCGCTGCAGCCCCTCTGCTATCAGAGGTGGATTCAAAAATGTGGACGCAAACCACTGACACCGCTTTCATACTCCGTTACTTTTTGTAGCAGAAAGCATAAATCAAGACTTAAATGCGTTATTTTCTTTTATTGTGTCGCAGAGAGCAGCTTTAACCACCGAGCAAGGTCAATCAAACAGCTGCAGTACAACACTCGACTTGTTAGAGGAGAAGATTTCCCATTGATTTCAAATATTCCCGGCTGTCTTTGAACCATTCATTTTCACTTTTATTTCAAATAGCCATTAATCAGAAATAAAAGACCTCAGTTATTGGTTGCCCGACAAACTAATCTCTGAGATCGGTGAATCTGCCACTTCCGAGGCAAGCGGTCATTTCTCCTGGTTGTGCCCAGACTCTGGTGTGTTAACTCCTGTGTGTGGTTGTTTTAATTTGTGTTTCTTCCTTCTATGTCCTCCTTATCTGTGTTGTGTCTGATGACTGTTCGGGATGGTCACTGGCGGTAGGTTCCCAATTGCTGTTGGATCTTCTTAAGCCTGCTGCTCTGATGTTTTGTTTTTTTATAGCCTCTTGACAACAACTTACTCCCATAGAACCAAATATATGTAACTATGCACACAGTACATGTATATCTACTGTATATATGTGTGTACGACCTGCATATGCACATATATATGTATGAACGAAACACTGGGTGCAATGCATTGACAAGGTTGAACCATGCTGATTTCTGTGCCAAGCTAAAGTCTCCTGCCTTTTGAATCTTACATTTACATTTCAAACGAGTGGCGGCGAGCAAACGTAGAATGATTGAGAGGCTCTACAAGTAAATGTTCTTTTGACGTACGGCAGTATTTCCATTCACATCTGTCAACCCGGGGCGAAACAGATCGTGCACTTCCTGGAGCACAGATGCGTACAAATTGGATTAACCTTACGAAACCGTATCAATTACACGTTTGATAAATTAGGGGATTTTACTTCCTCAATCATTTTACCTGCTTCATTTTTTCATGTGTCAAAGAAAACCTAAAAACCACTCAATTTCGGATTTGCTCCCGAAAGGCAGAGACCAAAGCGGCTCAGCGGAAAATTTGAAAAACCAATCAGTGTTGTTCAGCCTTTTGCTTTCACATGAGCTACTTGACAAACTAATAGGAGCAGGGCCTGATGTACATTACAACCCCTTTTACCAACACCTTCCCACCCACCGCTGGCATGATGCTTCTAGCTACCATCGACGTAGGGGATAACATGAAAGCTTTAGGGGTTATGATGACAATGCGACTGTGTGTCTTGAGGGCGTAACCAGATTTGGGGAATGGGGAATCACACGAGAGCACTGGTTTGTACGACAGAGAATGCTCTGCATGCCTAACGAAAGAGACATCTTGGAAGGCAACTTTTGACGCTGAATGAATGACCTTGAGAGCTAGTCTTTGCCTCTTCAATCGCATGTTGGTCTTAAAACAATCCCCTCCTCTATCCCCACCCCCCACCCCCAATGCCACCACCTGCTGCCCTTACCTCAGTGCCAGGCTAGCGAAAGGGCAACTTCACTTCTCACTCTCTGCCACTTCAGACTCTTCCCAGTTGATATGTGTTTTCGCCAGAGACTTGATCTGCCTGAAATAACATCAAGGGAATTGTCTTACTCTGATCTTTTTTTCCGGAAGCACCTTCTCTCCCCTTCTTTCTGTCCTCTCTCTATGTCTCTCTTCCCTACTTTCCTTCTCCCTCTAATGCCTGCCCATTGCTCTCATCTCTGGAGACACTTTCTTCCCTTTAGACAGACACACCCAGAGATAGAAAAGCATCATCAGGGGACCAGGTCCGGGGCTTTAGTGCATCACAGAGCATGTCCTGGTGTTAACTGCTATGGTGTTTTAGTGCTTGCTCCCCCCCCCCCCCCCCCCCTGTTTTCCCCCTTACACACCATAAAACAAGTGGCAGCTTTTACAGGAGTAGGTCCACTGGCAGGACCAGGGCGGGGGACGGCTGGCTGGGTGCTAGCACCAGCGACAAACAGGCGACACTGACTCTTGGTGGGTGTCTCCTTCAGGCCTTGAAGGATGAGGAGGATGCGGAGACAGGGCTGACTGAAACGGAGAAAGAGGCAGAGCCCAAGGAGGACCAGAAACTGGGCAAATTACAATACTCCCTGGATTACAATTTCACAGAGAATACGGTAAGGATCTGTTCTCCGAATCTCTCTGTGTGTGTCGTTGTTGCGAAAGGTCCTCCTTCGTAAGTATGGTCACACCCAACTTCTGAGGGGGGGTCCAACTTTTCATCCCAGCCCAGGTTTTGCACAACATTCTCCTTTTTTTTTTTTTTGCGTTACCACTGCTGTAAACACAGTTTGGTCACTGAAGCTTGAGAGCAATCTCACAGGGATATCATGGTGGTGGAGTTTGTGCATTCGCCGCTGAGCCTTGTAAAAGATACAGTACACTATCGGGAGTTAGTTTGCCTCTGGTTTTGTTTTTTTTGTCTTTCTACATGATTGAAAACAGCCCCTGCAGATACCCATCTGCTTTATTTTTTCCAGCGGCTGAGTTTTAAAAAAGCAGAATGAGGAAGCACATCAACTTCCTGGCGGCAGATGTTGTGTGACAGATAATAGACACGGTGCGTGAACACAGTGCTGTCCCTCACTGGGCTAGCTAACTCCCCATTATAAACAGAACTGACAGCCAGAGATTAGACGGTAACACTTCCCCCTTATACACACCGAGTCACACACACTGGGATGGGAACATCTCCCTTATCTACACAGCTAAAAAACTTTGATCGTGCAAAAATGTTCCAATGCAGCTCCCTTCAGAAATCGATCACTTTTAGCACTTAACCTGTGCAATATTCATCAACGCTCAGACTGTAGAGTCAGTGATGCTAATAACGTTCAACACCATTAGTGTTCAGCCAACCAGACCCTTATTTCTTTTAGAGAAGTATTGAGTCATTTCCTAAAAAGGGATATTATGTGGACACTATTACATTTCACAGAGGGATCCGTCATGCAGTGGGAGGCGGTGACAGGTCTGTCTATGAGGTTCTTGATTACACTGGTATTAAAAAAGAAAAAGTGTAATGAATGGATGACAGTTTTCACACTTTGTGACAGTGACCTGGGAGAAGCCGAGCTTGGCTGCCTTTTAAAGTTAGAAGAAGCTCACAACAGACGGACCTAAAAACCCACGTTCATCTGACCCACTTTCAGTGACGGACACAGTCCAGAGGCTCCACGGCCTTTTTTTTTTTTTAAACCTAAGACTTTGAGGCCCATGCAATCAATGTGAGCACCACAGAACAGTTTGAAGATTGGTAGCTAAATGGTAAATGGACTGCATTTATATAGCACTTTTCCAAACTTTGCCATCACTCAAAGCGCTTCACGACACATGTCCGCGTTCACCCATTCACACACACTCATACAGAGTCAGAGGATACCGTGCAAGGTGCCACATGCTCATCAGAGATAACCATCCACACACACTCACACCGACTAGTGGACGACCACTCCACCTCCTGAGCCACGTCAGTTACCCATCAATCCAAGTTATTTGCAGTTACTATCCCAAATAGTGGAAACGGCGGCGCAACCGAAGTAACTGGAAAACAAAGTGCAGTTTGTCCCGTGTTGTTGGTCTGAGGAAAACGGAAATCAAGCCAGGTTGTCTTTATGACTGCAGCACCAACAATAATACCACTTGGAAATGCTATGAGGGGAAGTTATCTATTTCCACTTTAATATGGATGATGAGTTTATTTTTCCTGAACCACAAATTTCCCCCTAATCTTAAACATGCGTTATCTATTCTGCACAGATGCAGAACTAAATGAGATATTGACAGGTAACAGTCAAAAATGTTCTTATTGAATGCTTTTTTTTGGGGGGGGGGCAGCATCATCCAATATAAATCTTCTGTCTGGGAATAGGGTTGGAAAATTATATTTAGTACATTTTAATTTAGGGTGTTAATCAGATTTGTATCCAGCTGGTTCTTTAGATATGATACGTCAAAGTTTAAGTAAAGCTGCTTGAGGACTTTTGGAAACTGACTTTTGATAAACCTAAAAGTGTCACCAATAAGCTACACATATATTTCTCATACCAATTTGTCAAATTGAAAATGTGCCTCATTTAACATCCTGCCTTAAGCACTATTTAATAAAGTATTATAGGGATTGCAAAAGTGACTTTCCGTTGATGGCCTCTCAGATCTGTCGGGAGAGAACAAGGTTTGCGTGTGTGATCAGAGCCTGAAGCCAGATCAGTGTGAAGAGACGAGCAGATTAATGTCAGGTCCTCATGGCAAAGACTCCGCTTTGTTTCTGTCTGTTAACCACCACAAACGGCTGCTTCCCCTGGTGTTGATGACTCCAGGTTTATACACTAATGAGACAAAAGGTTTTGTAAAAGATCCAAATCAATCAGCGAGCGGCGATGCGGCTACATCAGGCAAATACGCAGCAAATGAACCACAAAGAGCCTCCTCAGCACAGCGGGAAGAGGATTGTGTCAGTCCTGCTTTCAACATTATTACCATTATTAATATCCAGTTCTGCTCTTTGTGCAGGTCAAGATCAGACCTATTGTGTGAAGTCAGTGTATTCGCAGTTTAAAGCCATCATTAAGAACGTACGAGTTTCAAAACATTATTTATTTCCAGTGCTTCTGCACTATTGGTCTTCTTTGGAAGCGTGTATGTGTAAGTGAAGCGGTCACAGCCGAGCCATGATGCATTTGGGACAAAGCCGTCCCAGATAAGCTGCCAAGGGCTGAATCACCATCCTGCACCCATTCTGGTGAGCGTGCTGCTCACTGGACCGGAGAGTTACACACAAGCAGAGAGGGTTCGTACCAGCAGCCTTCTGCTTTGATGGGGCCTTAGTTAAACAGAAACACACACACAGGTGTGCAAACACACAGCAGCAGTTGTTTATCTTAGTTTTACTCTCAAAGGTGTGATGCTCTATAGTCAGGAGGTAGAAATAACAGTTAGAATTAGTGCTGAAATGGTAAGTTTTGGGATTGATGGGAAGTGAGAAGAGCCACTGCTTCTGTTAAGTGCTTTTTTTATCTATTGTTTTTTAAATGACCAGAGAAATGTATCATTCATTTCGTATTTAATTTGGTATAGAGCACTGGGCGGAGGATGGTATGAGCTTCCAAGTGTGAATCTGTCAACATTGTATATATTGAAAAACTAAAAATGCCAAAATTGCAGAGGAGTCTCTGTAAGCAGCTTCTCAAATGAGCAGATTTCTTTTTTTCAGGCAGGGGGGGGGGGGTTGGTGTGGACAACGTTTTACTTGTCTCTATTAAGACGGCAAAATTAAAAAGACGCTGAGCGCGAACAGAGGCATGTGTGCACCATCCACACGAGGCGTAAAAACAACACTCTTGGACTCATCATGACAGATTTTGTCAGAAAAAAAATCGTGTGTAGGGGAAGCCTCTGAGCGTGACACAGGAAATGTGCTGCTTTTGACATGAGTCCCCAGCCGCAGCGGGGCGTCTCTGCCGCTGAGAGAATGCCTCAGAGCTTACTTCATTATATTCCATTTTTAATTGTCTCCTGCCGTCTGAATTTTGTTTAGCATAAATGAAGACATTTCCACCGTAAATTGGTGTGTAAAAATGCAGGAAATGAAGTGTTTGACGCTCCAAATGTCCTGATGCCCTCGCGTTATTGCTTCTCGCAATAACATTTGTGATGAGTTGCAGCTTATGGGCACAAATAGCCAATTATTTCCTGTATTTTTTTTACGTTTTGATATCTGTTTTTTCTCTGTTATAATTAATTGTAAACAGGATGTGGGATTGAATGTTTTTCACAATTTTTGTCAAAAAAAATTCTGGTATAAATGATGTAGAAATGTTATAATATGATTTTTTTTTTAAAAAAGAAAGAAAAAACTACACACAGCACATATAAGAAATGAAACAATGAAATGGTAGCAGCTGGAAAATGACCATGTAACACCATATTACTCGCTCATTGTAACTGAAGGCGGCTTTCCAAAAAGTCTTTCACTTAACCCAATTTTGAGAGAATTAGGATGAATAAGTGAATTAGAGAAAAGCTCCGTAGACTCGCAGTTGGGGACTAAATGAAATTTGAGTAAAAAGATCCGGTTCATGCATAATTTCACTTTAAGTGCTGTCTGCTCGGTTTGATTTTGAGCAAAAGTATTCAGGGAAAAACCTTGTGTTGCTGTTGATAACGTCAGCTGTGGAAAGATACAATTAGCTGAAGCAGCAAAGTACATATCAACATTTCCAACCACGTCCTGCTCTTATCTCTTCTGAAGCACCGGTGCCTCTCCCAGTAAAGACAGTGTGACATGCTGTGTCTGACTTCTGCTGAATGATGGGTGGAAATCAGAAGGGATTAATCGCTACACTCAAAATCCAAGTGCCTCTTCACGGCACTACAGTTATATTTAGGTTCAGGTAAATGACGGCTAGAATGCTTGTACGTCTGTTATTTACCCTCCGAGGTACGTAACTATTTCGCAGTGAGTGATCGTGATAAGCTACACGCAGATGTGCAATCACGGAAGTTATATTTATGTCAAAAGGGGTTTACATTGAAATCATCTCATAATCTCATTTCAGTGTTTGCAGAAAATGTTGTGCACAACCTGGGGAGCTTTTAATTACTGGAGCATACTCCACGCTTTCCATGGTTCTCGTCTTGTGTTCACTATTGTCGCGTGTGACGTGTGTGTGTGAATTCAGTGTCAATGTGTGTGCATTTGTGGTACATTTACAGAATGTGGACTCCATCTCATGAAGACCTTTCTCTACTGGATTCTCACCACCATCCAATGCAGATCTGAGCAAATAGTGGCACCGAGACAGAGACCGTATGATAACAGTATAATTAACGTGGTCAATGCTCCTGTTTTACAGACTCTGACACAGAGATAAAGAGCAGTAAGGTACATTTAGCTCTTTGGAGGTTTAGTTTTGTAAACAAAAAAAAATTGTCAGGGGAAGAGCTGCTCTGACTGCAGAAATAATCTCATTAGTCAAATTAAACATTAATGTGTGGAACCAAATAGCCGGAGTTCTTACAGCTGAAGCATTAGATGGAAGCCAAAAAAACGTATCCAGCAAAACTAGAACTGTGATTAAAATCAATTAAAATTAAACATTAAATTAAACATTAATGACAATTGACAAACTTTGGTCCATTCCTTGATCCTAGAAGCTCCGCAGGCTAGTTTCCTCGTTTAGCTTTCTAGCTTTCTTTAATGCTGGAAGGTCTGCCAGGCTGTCTAACCTATGACCTTGGTTAGCTCATATGTTAACTCCACAGTCAGAACTCAATGTCCACTTACAAGCTTTTTACAGAGCTTTCAGGTATATCTCATGGCCTTTATCGGCAGAAAGAGTTTGCATTGTTTGAGTTTGGATACTGGTTTATTTACCTCCACATTCCTCCATACCTTTTTTCTTTTGAATGTTAGTGGCCAACAAACTACCCATAGAAAATGAAAATGTCAGCTTTCACAGCAGCTTTGCTTCTGGGAATTTCTAAAGCATCTCACATTCCTACTGTTGCTCTGTAAGAAAAAAGAAAAGCATATAAATCTATGGGTTTTTTTTGTCTTTAACATTGACTTTCCTTAATAATGTTGGTTATTTTCCTTATTGGGATTACCAACTGGAGCCAACTGTCAGTGTTTCCTATTATTTTTATCCAGCGCTGTGTTACTGGTACCACACAGTAAAGTGCTGCAGCTCCCGACAGCTGCAGCGCTCCATGGCCGACTGCCCTGGTCAGCCTCCAGATTGCTGCTTGATGGCTGCCTGATAGGAAGTTGATTGACTGACTAGCCGGGCCTCCTGAGAGGCCTTTGAATAGAGATTCTGACAGACAGGTCAATCAGCCTCCCGGCCCCCTATTGTGGTTATCAATTATCCACCTTATGTGAAGAGAAACAGTGCTCTCCTTCCTACTCTGACACATCCTGACCTTTACGCACTCTTCAGGTGCTGTCAGGCTCTGCAGACATAACCTTCTAATATTGCTGCCATCCCAGTAAAATGACACCGAATCATCTTTAAGCCACCATTATGAACGGTTGATTGCTCGTGATATCAAAAGACAAGACAAGAAAAAATCCAATGTTCCTCGAGGTCGAGACTTTTCTTTCACCAGAATGTGGTTTCTCTGTAAGGATGTTGGTGGGATGAAGGTGCGAGTTCTAATGATTTGGATGAGTGGACAATCTGACCTGTCGTCGCTCACTTTTCCCCCCTTCGTGTTCCTCTTTTAGCTCATGGTGGGGATCATCCAGGCTGCAGAGCTGCCTGCTATGGACATGGGCGGCACGTCCGACCCATACGTAAAGGTTTACCTTCTGCCGGACAAGAAGAAGAAGTTTGAGACCAAGGTCCACAGGAAGACCCTGAATCCCGTCTTCAATGAGCAGTTCACTTTCAAGGTGCACCTCGCGAGAGACGTCGCTTGCTTCCGCAGGAGGCTCAAACACATTTGCTCACTTCTAGTCGCTTTTTATTTTTTTCTAGCTGGAGATGTTTTGGTTCCACTGACGGTCTGATTTGCATTCAGCCATGAATGCTGGGAAGGTGTGGAGACAGTAACCAGCTGGCACATTACCAAGCTCCTGACAGAATATCTCTCACACGCACAGTAACACTCACATACACACACTGAGGCTCAACGTGATTGGGATTAACACGGGCAGATGCACCGCTACACCCTGGCCTTGCCTCGGCCATAATAGATGCATGGCTGCCGCTCAGCATTTGGGAGCGTTTTCTTCTTCACCCGACACTGAAACGCGCAGGTGTTTAGTGTTTAGTTAAGCATAATGTGATGCGATATCCATCTCTGTATTTTTATGTGTGCTTTTCATAATACTTAATTCCAAATCCGTGGGAGTAAAGAACAGGACAAGTGATTATAAGAGCTGTCAACAGAAAGAGATGATTTTATGAGATTCTGTGGAGGACGACCAGGGAGTCTTATCTTCCCCTCGCTCGCTTTTCTGGTGTTGTAACGAGCCATTTCCATTTAATAAGTTTTGTCTTATTATATTCTATAAATTGAAGGCAATCAAGGATCAAAACGTACCCAGCTGTGTTTCATACCAGGTTGAGCCGTCTGTCAGGGCGGAGGCTGAAGGAGTACTCATGCATCACTAACTTTTTTTTTCGTGGAAGTTCAGGACTGAGAAGTTTCAATGAATGTATGAAACTTAGTGTTTATCTTCAGAATATATACAACAAAACTTTAGAAACTCATTTTGATCTAATAAAGTCCTTTTATAACAATACAGCAACAATGCTTAGGCAATCTTTTATCAGGTAGACTCACGGGGTGAGTAATTGATATACAAATGGTCATTTTTTGGGGGGATGTTCCTTTAATTCCCACTATGCACCACATATCTTTCTTTGGACAAGCTCCAACTGTCCGTATGAACTTCTGCCCTAGTTGAAATGGGTCCTATTTGGTAATGACTACTGTGAAGCCCCTGTAATTGAGCCCCTGTTTTTGAGCCCCGTTTGACTTGTTTCTGTTGTCATCCTGCTCAGGTTCCCTACGTGGAGCTCGGTGGAAAGACACTGATAATGACGGTGTACGATTTTGACCGCTTCTCCAAGCACGATGCCATCGGCGACATCAAGGTGCCCATGAACAAGGTGGACTTCAGCCACGTAACCGAGGAGTGGCGGGACCTGCAGAGCGCCGAGAAGGAGGAGGTGAGACTGAGAAAACCTCTGTAGGCGGAGACGCGTGCCCAAAGTTCAATCAGTGCAGAGGAAATGGGAAATGAGTAGGTTTGAAATCTCTTTGTGACACCTGTCACTGTGTCGAGGCTCAGATTCGTACATCTGGTGGCTGCTGTTTCAATCATAACACTATGTTTTATTGGTGCCTGCGTAAGTGATATCACATGATTATTTTTTTTGCTTTGTTGAGCAAGCCAATTGTGCTGGAACCACAAATGTGATGCCGTGGCTGAAGTAATTCATCTCTCCTGGAAATGTCACTTAATCAGATGTCCACACTTCCCCTTCAATTAAGAGAAGTGTGACTTTCCAGGCAGCAGTTCAGGAGATTCAATTTTCATGGTAAATGTCATGGCATATAGCACATGTTGCCAGGGGAACCTCATTTTTAGCATTACGGTGGTTAGATTTAAAGGTTAATTATGGCGGTGTCGAAAGTCTGGTGGTGTCGTTTTGAGTTGAAGGGCATTACTATACTTCACCTGACAATTTTACGCAAGGCTTGAGACTCCGGAGCGATGCTGGGCTGTGTTCAGGCTCAGTGCGGAGCAGCTGTAGAGCCGGACCATGGAAACTGTTACTTTCCACCTCACTACTGATGTTACGTTTATTAATCTAATCACAACGTGGCTCTGAACAGCAATGGGAATGCATAGAAGGGATAATAGATTGATCCATTTGTCAACAACCTCTTTAGATTACGCACTTTTTGTGCACTTGCGTCAAAGTGAGAAGGACTCTATTGTCTCAGCAGCTCAGCTGTTGTACCTGTTGCTGACTCAATTATGTTTAATTATTTATTTCCAATAGTTATAAAGAAATGGTCAAAGCAAATAGTTCCTCCTAAAACCACAACTTAACTTTACTGTTTGGACCGAAGTGCTAAAGGAGCGGAAAATGGATTCAGGTGATTTTGAGGTGATTATTGGGACATAGGGAAGAACTGGGGACTTGACCAGGTCACCTCAGAAACACATATCTCTGCTAGGGGAAATAGTTTTTATTACATACTGTTTCTCGTTTTTGTTTTTTTTCTAATTTTCTTGTTAAATACTGGTTACTGTTGCCTCGTCAGGCCTCTTGAAATATACTTCTCTCTCTGGCTGAGCTGTTCGACCCCGTAGATATGCGTTTTAATAGATAACAAACCAAAAAAGGTCTGGAGGTACTGGTTTTAAAGATATACAAATAAAAATAAAGCTCTGTACGGAGGGAGCATATCAGTCCAAACGCACAAAGAAGGAGCCGCACTTCCAGGTTTAAATCTCTCAGCAGTGAAGATTTAATACACACAGGTAACACAATCCTCTTTGTTTTTAAGGTCAACGATGAAGTAGCAAGTTTCTAAAAATGCCCTTTAAGTTGAAAAGGCAGCAGCTGGCCTTTTACAGTTCATTGAGAATATGAACGAGCCTGGTCACTGCTCTCCACGGGCTAATTAAGCCCCGGCCGCTGCTCTCGCTGGCCTCCAGGGGAGCGTGTATTAGTGCTCGTCATCAATGTAAGAGCACTTATTCATTGGTGTAGTAGTGGAACTACTACGACAGGGAGGGACCTTTACGGTACCAAACGCACCTTTTCCAGCACACTGTTTCTGCATGAGGGGAAAAATGACCATTTTCAGAGTACAGTTTTATTATGGATACATAATACATGGATATATATTTTTTAAAAGTAGTGTGTTTCGTGATGTAAATCTTCTATTGTTCCTGATTTTTCTGGTTACTGTAACTGGAATTTAATTACATTGATGATAATTATTATTTTAGTTATTCAACTTAATTCTGGAGTTTGCCATACCATAAATTATTTTATATTATAAACCTGCTACAGCTGAGTTAAGAACAATGGCAGTATGGTAATTTGTTTATTTTTATTGATTTTTTTTTTGTCTGTACTTCACTATTTTTCATTATTTTTCCATTTATTCAATAAGACAGCAGACAGCTGGCTCACATAATGATGACTAACCTTGTAAACAGCTTGTCCTGCAGACCGTTTTGAATATAAAGGATATTAGGAAAATATTGTGTATGCATTTTTGTATCCAAAAAAATTGTCTCTGTTCATCTTTTTCCTTTTTTATTGTGATCTGCATTATGTTCTGGACAGTTGCTATAATATAAATGAAGACTTCACATAATTACTGCGTATATTAGACTCTCACTGTTCAGTATTTGTTACTTATTCCACAACCGGAGCACGGAAGATGTTCTCGCAGCAGTGATTGTAATGTTCCTGATGCACGAGAACAAAGATTAATATTAGTTATTCTAAAGTTATTGCTCCGTTCTGTCTGAGTGTAGAAAATCAAATCACATCGATGCAAACATAATGTTCCAATGTGTGTTCAATGTTCCCTGCTTTCATTTCTAATCAATAATGTAAATGTTTCCCTCCCAATCAAATATTTCTACTGCCTCAGTTTTGTTACACACTTGCTCTGTAAGCAAGATGCAACTACTGCTTACTCCTATATTTAATATTTCTTTTGCAGTTCTACATTAACCACTGAATTATGCATGCTGATCTTTCTGTATATTCTACACGAAAAAAGCATTGTGGATAAAATTGTATGCACTTCGAGCAACTACCAAAAACATCTATCTTATGTAAATTGTATGCATAAATGCACGCTTAGACACTGTAATTACTGTAAACAACTCTATAACCCAGTGTCAATGTACTGTACTTTAACCTTTAACAACGTCCCTTTTCATATAGACACACTTGCCGCTTTCATCATTAAAAGTTACCCTTTGTGTTTGTGCAGAGCAGAACCACACTAACATCAACACGTCTAACAGGTTTGGTTGAATAAACAATTTCTAATGTGCTTTTGAGGGGAATTTATGAGCTGTTTTCTCTCCCTCATCTAACCTCTCAGTGAGCATCTGCTGTGAGCATGTGATGCAGTAAATTTGGATTCAGTAGTTGTTGTTTGAACAACTATTCTCACCTCTGCGATGTCTCTGCCTGTCCCACAGCAAGAGAAGCTCGGCGATATCTGCTTCTCTCTGCGATACGTCCCCACTGCCGGGAAGTTGACCGTGGTCGTCCTGGAGGCCAAAAACCTGAAGAAAATGGATGTGGGAGGCTTGTCAGGTGAGAGCTTTTCCGATGACGGTGTGTGAGAGCCCGCAGGCTTTCCCTCCGACAGGCCTTTTGTCTGTAATTATACATGCACGGCAAGCACACACTTTGCCTCTGCTGCAACCCTCCGAGGTTGTTTTTTTAACAACCACCCAAACACATCACTGGTCACGATTACGTGTGTCAAAGAAAATAAGTTTTCTGCCAGAAAAGTAATGTTAAAAGGGTTCTACAGATGTTCAGATGGTGAAGAAAGTGTGCAGACCTAACGTTGTGGAACAGGAACACATGCAAAACCAGTGGTGGAATTTAACTAAGTGCATTTACTCTTCTTGTGAAGTTCTATACTAAAGTACACATTTGAGGTACTTGTACTTTACTTGAGTCTATTCATTTCATGCCACTTTCTACATCTGCGAGGGAAATATTCTTCTTTTTACCTCACTATATTTATCTGACAGCTTCAGTTACTTTTCGACTGATGGGCTCTTGGTAATTGTGACGGCATTTCTCACTATTTTCAGAATTTTTTTACAAATAACATAACGGATTAATGGAGAAAATAATAAGCAGATTAATCCACAATGAAAATAATGAGTTGCAGTGTCATAGAAATGAGCTCCACCTCAACCTACTACCAAAGAAAAATCCTGTTTTTACATAAATGTATTTGTAATATTAATCCAACGATATAATGGTACAACAGACACACAGTGTGGGACAACAGACACA
>CALSBV010010187.1:5012712-5036130 GCA_943590825.1 Bovichtus diacanthus
AACAGACACACAGTGTGGGACAACAGACACACAAACAGACACACAGTGTGGGACAACAGACACACAGTGTGGGACAACAGACACACAGTGTGGGACAACAGCCACACAAACAGACACACAGTGTGGGACAACAGACACGCAGTGTGGGACAACAGACACACAGTGTGGGACAACAGACACGCAGTGTGGGACAACAGACACACAGTGTGGGACAACACAGTATGGGACAACAGACACACAGTAAGGGACAACAGACACACAGTATGGGACATTTTTCTACATTGAGCACTTTTACTTTTAATACTTCAAGTACATTATACTGATTATACCTACATACTTTTACTAATAAAAACCAGTAAAAATGTCAATGCGGTACCTTTTCCTTCTAACCAGGTATTTTTTACAGTGTGGCATAAGTACTTTTATTAAAGTAAAGGATCTGAATACTTCCAGCCCCACTGGGTAACACTAGGAGTGATGAAGCACTGATGAAGACTATCTATTGAGAAAAGAAGTAGAAAGAGCGAAACGTGCTCCTGCTGTGGTGTTGCTCCAACAGCCCATGCAGCATTAGGATCAATAGATGACATTTATCACAATACAGTCGAGTCTGAATAGTAAGTCTGATGTCATGGTAACGGAATGTGCCACTTGTGAGGGCCAAACGGGGGTGTTAAATCCTCGCACACGCAAACACCCACAGATTCATGACCTGACCTGATTCATGAAGGAGAGGAAGACGAGCTCTGTCGACGTCCGTCTCTGTCCCGGGACCGTCTTCAAAGTCTTCCTTTTTGTTTTTAATGTCCTACTTTGAAGCGCAAAGGGAGGAATTCTCTTTTCTTATTTCCTGTGGGGGCAAGTCAGCATGGTGGGTAAACGTGCATAGCAGAGCCACCTGTGTGCATATTACAGCGTTTATATCCAAACATCACTTAATCGCTCCACAATTATAATACAAGCACACTAAGACACACACACGGTAAGTCTTAGACTGGATTTTGGAAGCCTGCTGAAAGCTATATTTTGACCCAATATAATAAGTGTTTTCCACAGAATGTTGTTCCTGTCGGGTGTGAAAGCCTCGCCGGCTTCTTGTCTTTCTTTCTTATATCATATTAAATGTTATATATTTTATGTAATAAATAATATGTGTCTTTTCGCACACGGACAAGCAATGAACAGTCTGTAGGTGCCTTAAATAACAATCCCCACAAAAATCCAGCAATGAGGTAATATTGTAATATGTAATATTGATCCGTTACACAATTATGTCTGTGCTTTAATTTGATTGTAATTCTCTCTGTATGGCACTTTGACGCCCTTGTCTATAATGCATTATAAACATACTTCTAATGCGTTAGAATCTACTCAACGCACTGTTTAATTATAGTTATAAACACATAAATAATTATAATGCTTTATAATGAAGCATTTCATAATGACTTACAAAGTCAGGTATCATAATTCTTCATAATTGTCCCTCACTGAGTTTGTTTCCCCAAGTATCATAGTGTGTTGTAATAAATTATAATTTGTTTTATAATGCATTATAATGTGATTCTAAGTTACTTTATGTGGGTGCTTGAAGTAATGAAATCCCTGCGGTGTAGGCAGATTAAATACATTACAAGCTGCTTTTACTCACTATAAGTGGTCATCGTTTCAAGTAAAGTGAAAAAATGTTTGCAATTATGACGTATTATAGACGTGGGCGTCATGGAAAGTGTTATCATTGTTTTGCTCTAAAAAGTAAATTGATCTGACTTTACAATACGTGATTAAAAAACATATCCTGGGGATGGTCACACACACACACACACACACTCAGAGCCCGACATGCACACACTCAGAGACACAAATGCAAAAAATCACACAATAAGCTGCCCACTTTCCCTCCCTCCTGCCTCTCCTTTGACTTTCTTCAGTGGTTTCATTTTAAATTCCCCGGAGTGCACCCCCCCTCCTCTCCCGCCTTGACTCTCTCTGCTGCAATTACCATACACCTGGGTCCAATGGCTTTCTGCCTGACAGCCCTCCATATACGCCTAAACATCCTGCAGTACAGTAACATAAGAGCTCACAGCTCCCTTTCATCTACCAGACCAGCCATTCTGCAGGGGGAAAAAGAAAACCTCCCTAGCTGCCATTTTATGCTACTGGCATTAGCACTCACCTGTGCTCATTTGCGTGGACTAGCCAATTTGAAAAAGGTGTTAATCTGTTCACTTTGAAGGCCAGGCTTCTCTCTTACAGAGAAGAGGAATAGCGGAGGAGCCAGACAGTTTGACACATAACGTATGTCACATTTAATTGGAGCATTTTAGAGCCGTGTGCACTGGTCTGTGGGTTTCAGGGTGAATTATTAGCATACAGTAATAGCACAGTGTATGTTTCTAATTACACACATCCAGTATGCACTCTAAACTACACTTTGTGTGTTGATTTTTTTCGTTAGTTGCAACTGCTTTTCTGCTCTGAGAACGGACTTAAAAGTGTAGCAGATGGATGAAATAATGGGCAGGTCTGTAATAACAATAATTAGCCTCCGTCCACAGGGCGCCTTAAGGAGGAGGACAAGTAATTGATGGCCTGGGACCAGCCTTCTCCTCTATTGTTATCCTGTTTACCATGCCTAATTATGGCTCGCAGAGGAAGATGTGGGTATTATCATTAACCAATGTATAATCAGAAATAATTCTTTTGATTGGCTCCTCATGAAACATCCCTCCAACTGTACCTCCATGCTGCTTCTCTCACAAAAACAGACTTTGTTCGCATTAGTTTTAAAAAGTACGGCCGCGTTGCTCGGTGCTCGTCAGTGTGGTGCGCGGTGATGCACCGAGCACCATAGTGTTTAGCTGTCGTCTCAAAATAATCCCAGTCTCATTGCAGACAAGTTGATTTCCTCTCTCTGCTGCAGCCGACACCACAGCATTACAGTACATATCCATTATGTTGAGTTGTAGGCAATCAGATTTCAAAGAATCTTGAGCTCCAGTGGGCGGTGCATTCTACACTTACAAGACTAAAGACTAGAGAGTGAGTTCGAAAAGCAAGTAATTGCAGGAGGAGGCAAAGTCACCAACATGTGTTTCAACCGCCCACTGATGTATCGTGTTATTTTGATCAAAGGTGCAGAAACAATTTCACTCATTGTCTGTTTTAAAATGGTGCATTTTGCAGCGTATCCCCGGCATGGTGCAACATCAGAGGTGAGTCAGACTCAAAACTGTGTCGGGCACAAAGGCTAAGTGTCTATAAGCGACTCCGAATGAGGACACGCGGGTTTATAGAGGTAGTGGCGGCAGAAGTGTTTTGTCCCACCCTCTTTGTACCTCTGAAGACTTCCCAGAGGGCTGTGAGGCGGCACATAACCAGGTAATGGCCCACAGTGGGGGAGGTTATCAAAGCACACAGGCGCCAGTGTCGGTGGTAATGAAGCCACACTGCCCCGACCTTGTGCGCCGGCTCACCATCAAGCCCCTCGGCAGGAGGGTTTATATATATATATATATATATATATATATTAGGTTGGACTGGGAGGTTTTCTCCCCGTCAGTAAAGCAACAGGCCAGAGGGATCATTAGGATGATGAACGAGAGAAGGAAGCAATTTGAAAGTGATTAGAGAATGCGAAAGACATTTTATCAATGTCTATTTCTTTCAGAGCTTGTCTATGCGTTCAGGTAATTAAGAGTCTCTTTGTACAAACGAGACTACGACACTATAGCTCAGATTTCTATAGCTCAGATTTGTGTGGCTCAGAGGAGATTTCCACTGTAAAATTGTGTTTGTGTGCCATTCAGCGCTGATTTGAGTGTGTAAAACTAGACTGACAGTTACCCCTGGATTCACCCACCATGGCAAATCCAAAATGATGGGAGGAAAGCTAAGATGACAGCCGGGCTATATTTAACCCTGCTTGCTCTGGTGTTCATTTGCCACAACTCTGCCAACTCCCGCGGTGGCCACGCTCGATGAACACGCAAATATTTGAGGAAGAAACAAATTCTAGTGTTTGGTGTTGCGTGTTCGCGATACATGATATAGTAGTGGAGCTTCAGCAGAAGAATCCAAATGAGTGACAGCCGGCAATTATTCACAGCTTGAAACACAAAATGTAAGTAACCGCTTTTAAATTTGCCAGTTTTAGAGATTTGGATAAAAAAAAAAATAATAATAACATATTCTTTTATCATATAATGAGAGAAAATTGTCCTAGGTTAGCGGCTCACAAACAACATAATAACATACACCCACAAAAACATCAAATTACATGAAAACACAAACAATTCCATTGATAAATAAGAGCCGATGTGCAAAGCGCCATTAAAAAGTAGTGGAAGTCTATTTGGCCTTGTTTAAAATGGATACTGCAGTGGGAATAAAAGGGTTTTTGTAAATTCACTTTGCAGCTGATTTGGCTCAGAGCTCATCACTTATCCAGAAACCTGCTCCTCGTCTCCTGGGGGAAATGTATGGACCACTGATAGTGCATCGCCTCATAAACCCATGGTCGAGATCCAGGACTCAGATGAGTAACCCTCAGGATGGCGAAGTCGAGCCTCTCTGCTGTACACATATGTGAGGAAGCTCTGTTGCATCAGGAGCGCTGCCATTCAGCCATGAAATGGGACAGATTACATCCGTCTGGGATAAGACGGTAAAATGGGCCCGGATATGAGGTACGGCGAGCCTCCAAAATACTCAATAATGCCAAACTCTCATCTGCCGGCCAGAAAGATAAGGAGCAGTGATGTGGCGCCACAGGTGTGTTTTTTCTCTTTTTCAATCTGAGAAAGGGTTATCTTGCATAATCCCATTCAGCTGTTGTATTGTGGGTGTTTTTCAGGCGCAGTTACCAACGTAAGGGACCCTCGACATGTACTGAACACGTAGCAGCATGTCTGCATGTAGTATACAGCCCGCTCACACCCTCCCTTTTCTCTTGTAACATTAAAAATAGGAGAAAATACGAACATGTTTGTAATTTAAGCAGCCAAACAGGGTTATGTTCGAGCAAAATGACATTTTTCAACCATTTTTCCCTCATCATACTACTAGGAATAACTTACTATGGATGCTACATTAAGCTTAAGCTTCAGTCTTGTAGCACGATATATATGTAGCCATCATGTTTAAGATGACTTTCACAAGATTCTCGTTTTTTTTAACTCAGGAAACCATATTTCAGCCGGTACAACCAACAGTCGTTGGCTGGAAATGAGAAGCCTGATTTTGTCTGCCTTTGTCTGAAATCAAGCCCATTGTTAAAAAGAAAAAAAAAACAAAAAGTACTTAGAATTTAGAGTGTTACATCTGTTCCCATTATCATTGTAAACTGCATACGTGACCTGCGGGAACAGAAAGCTTGACAAACAAATGTGACTAATGTTCATATTTTGACATGGTTCCTTAAATTAGTTTGTTTTTTTTACCTAATTCAACACGTGCAAATGTCCCAGATCCCCTTTCCAGACCGTCATTGCCCTTTACTAATTCTCAGCTTTTCTGATTTAGACCTCCGTGAACTTGATGAGCAAGAGGTCTACCTATGCACGTTTTCTTTTGAAAAAGAGGATTTTCTCTGAGCAATGAAAGCCACCTGTGGCTTATCAGACGAAGACAAACCTGCAGAAACTTCCCTCGTGCAGATAATCCAATGAGGCTAAATGTGGCGGCGTATGGCGACTGATTTGTGCAGAAACATTGCAGAATAGCATTGAGAATTGTCCGTTTTCAACAGCATTCCCAAAACGTAAAACTTTGTGGTGAAAATGTTGAATGTGAGACACTCATTGGATGTATAAAATCAGTACAGTTTAAGAGCTCATACTGCTGCTGGAGAAGATCCTCATTTATATTATGACACGCACACAACCCTCAGTCACTGTTTTTCTCATCCCAGCACTCCAGCTCTTCTCAGCAGGAGAGTAATAATGGACACCCACTCTCATAGGAGCCTGTTACCTTTTCACTCGCGTCTCTTTCATCTATTTATTCTCCCTGCTTCGCTCCCTCTTACTCTGTTTATGTGGTATCTGATGCCCTGGACGAGCCTGCCGGTCTAAATTCAGGTCCTCATCTCCTCTAAATTGGATAAAAGATTAAGAGAACTAAGCTCGTTCAGTATTTAATGTTACTAGAAATCCCACAGTTTTTCAGCGAAAAGCAGAGATATTTTCCAGTGTAGCCCACAAAACAAACAAGACATGAAACGTTACTGAGGCTTTGTGCATATGGAATCCAGAGATAAATCCAGATTAACAGAGCAAGCAGTGTTTCAACGACTAATTATCAGCTCTGATTCAAAGGTTCAGTAGTTAGGGGGGATATTGTTGTCCTCAGGCGAGGGACTGCCTCATTAGCGTCTCTGAGTTTATCGTGGTTATTTGTTTGTGTCTTTCTCAAAGCGCCGTGTTGTCCTAAATGATAAATGACACGACGTGGTTTTCATTCTTTTTTCCCCTGTGGCTGGTAAAGTCGTCGTGATTGTGGGTCGAGATCAGAGATCGTTAACCGTCATTACGCATGTGGAGTTTCCCACAATCTGCTCGACATTATTCACACTGCAAACCACGGCCTATGTTTTATGCGCTCATTTACCGTATTTATGTTGATTTATTGATTCATATTTATATGACAGGTGTCTATTTTTGCAGTTTTGAAGAGTTCCCTCACATGGAAAACCACTAAGCACACGCCCAAAACACTCTCCTCTTTAAGTATACATATATCCGTAAGATGCATCGTAAAATTCTGCTAAAAGAAGTGAAAGTAACTACTTAGGCCATAATGTATTATGAGAAATAAATAATAATTCTGTGCTTCGACGGAGAAGGTGAAAGGTTTTTTGTCCACCTCAATACTTTGGCAGCATCTAGTATTGCATTAATGCAGCTTAAGACACTTCCGTGTTCTGTATGTTTGCATGCACCCAAGAAACCAGGTTACGCAGGAAATTAGACGACGTATTTCCATGCACTGTAACCTTGTTGCTGTAAATCTGCCTTTACATGCAGCAGAATTCTTTGCAATGCTTATGTGTACGTTTCAAAAACACTATTTTAAACCTGATTTCTCATAGAAATGGCCGAGAACAGACAGGCTTCTCTATTAATGCCTCGGTACAGAAACCTGCTTTCTCGTGTACATGAAGAAATCTGATTACTGCATAAAGTCGACTGTAACCTAGTTCCATGCATTATGGGTAACACGACGTATAAGACGTTTGCAGTACAGCTTAGTTTTGAGTCGGGACATATCACCCTACTGTAATGTGTAAATGATTGTAATACTGTACATTTCTCACTTTCTAAATGAATAAGGCTCAAACAACTGCAGAAATAAGGTTGTATTTAATGAGGAAAAATTGAGAATGAATAGGAAGTTTGCAAATCCTTTAACCACAGTAATTATTGAATCCTCATTCTTCTTTTGAATGCCTCTAAAAACTACAGAGGAACTTATTACATTCTTTGACTGCACATATTTTAGATTGATTAGGATCTCTTTGTGCACATTTAACAGCCTTGCCTAGTCCCTTAAATGGCCCAATTAAAGCCGAAGAAACTCGGTATTTCTTTCACAATTTGAAAAGGTGATTCTTGCTTGCCCTCTTGTCAGCTTTCCCTCCGCGCCCAAACAAAGACGCTAATTCTCCTCTTCTCCAATTTAGTTTTGATGACAATTTTCGAGGATGTAAACAAATCAGGACGAGTAGCCTAACGTCAGAAGCGAAAGCGCTGGGCGATTTGCTGTTTTCCAACACACACTCCACCTGATTGCCAGAGAGTGGATGAGGACGGATGAAGCAGACCACTTGGGTGCCACTTAAGTTGGAATTTGGACGGATGAAAATAGGGCTCTTGAATTGGGAAGGTTAACTGAGTAATGTAAACACACAGGACTCTCATCAGGGCCATGCTTTCTTTATACCCACTGCCCATCGCTTGTTTCAGAGCTTTATTCTATCAAACATGTTCGTACTGCAGGTCTGAAAGTTTGTAATCAATATTTTCACATTAGCAATGGATGAAATGTCGCTCGTAGTGGCGATCTCACAGAATCATCACCCGACGGCAGTTCAGCTCATCAGTGTTGTTTTCAGACACAGCAGGCAGCTAAAAACTCTGAGAAACCCACTGTACGCTACCTGCCCAGCAGCAAATGGCAGACAGGCAAAGTTGCCAACTAGCTGGTGAACATAGCGGAGCATTTAGCAGCTAAAGAGCCAGAAATTTCTCTGAGGAGTTGGTGGAGACCAAAATCAGAGCTAAAAGAGAGTAAATATTGGACGTACGCGCATCAGGTGGCCAGAAACACGACTTCAAATGAAGGATGGCGGTTTGTCTGCTGGCAAATAGTTCATCAAAGTGTTGATGTGTCTACAGCTTTTTCCACTGCCCCAAAGTGGCCAAACAAAGTCAGTTAATTGCAGTATTAACTGTTATAATCTTACATTTGTCACATTGTTGTCAAAGAAGTAAAACAATGTGTAAAATCTTATTCTTTACTGTGTCTCTGCAGATCCATACGTGAAGATCCACCTGATGCAAAACGGAAAAAGGCTGAAGAAGAAGAAGACGACAATCAAGAAGAACACCCTCAACCCGTACTACAATGAGTCCTTCAGCTTCGAAGTCCCATTTGAACAAATCCAGGTACTTTTTCATCCATTTACAGAGTTTATAACCTTTGATTCTGAAATTTCTAAAAAAAAAAAAAGTTAATGTGCTCTAATGTGTGCTGTTAGAACCAGTAAACGTGTCGTTGCATAGAAACAATTGATAAGTGGAAGCTCATTTACCGAATAATCAGTTTAGAGGCTTTTCATCATTACGGTATAATCAAAGGCACCTTAGTTTGAATCAGCCTTTGTTTTTGCAATTTGACAAGCCAATTGCTTGGTGATGTTATTCTCTGCACTTGTTATTGCCTGTTGCATGTGATCAGTGCCGTGTGTTGCATGTCTCACATTGATTACCATGCACGTCATGATTCAGGTGAACTTGTGTATACAACAACAACTGCAGTATGCAAAGAAGAAGTAAAGCTTCAATCTTCTTTTCCCAGAACATTATGAAGGAAAGGATAAATAATGCACAAACTGCGCAGAAATAAATGGCAACAAACAGCATTATCTCTTCAGACAAGACAGTAATTGAGCGGAATTGATCGAGCCTGTCAGCTCACAAATCACAGGTTTGTGTCCATGAGCCACAGATTCAATTTAAACTGTTGATCCCAATCAACCCCGTCCAAATCAAGCCCCTATTTAGTGCTACGATACACGTATGTTGACTAAATGTACATTTCTTATGGCATCATTGAGAGCCAGGTTGGTCATTAAATAATTATTAGTGCCACTGATTTGAACCTTAAACTTCATTAGGTGTATTGAACGCTAGGAGAACATTCTTGAATGACCTCATTTAGCTGTGACCAGATCAGTCAAACACCAACTCCTTAAAGAAGTTGTAGTAAATGTTAAACTAATGGACTATTTAAAAAGTGACATCTCTGTCTGCATTTCATCTGATTTTAAATAAAGACACTTAGAGCAGTGGTGATTTTTAATTACAGACTTACTCCCACAATATTACCTCTGTCTGATGTGAAAATAAATAGTTTAATTTGATCTATTTCTCAGACAGATTCCCATCCTGAACAAATGAAAATGAAACGCGCTGCTTATATAAAGCTGTAACTACTTTTATCAGCAGGGGCGTAATGTGGAATTAGAGTTAAACTTGACCTTGGAACTATTTGTGTAATTAAACTAAATATTTTTAATTGTCTCAGAGCTTGTGTGGGAATTACAAACAGGTCTATTAATTGGTCTATTTCACTAACAGTAGGTTTGTTATTGACAGTGGGCAGTTCTACTCCTTAGTACGCACACAATTAGCTTTGCAGCACAACATTTAGATTCATTTGTTTTAATATATGGCCTCTTACATGCTCACTTTTCCCCATGAAGATGAATATAGACTGTGCAACTTTGTTTCTTCTTGTTTTGAGACGTTCGTAGATGAATTAACTATGAAACTTGAAATAGACCAGACCAGATAATATATATATTGCACAATTTCTAAGCCAAATCATAGTGCTTAAATAATGAAAACACATTTAGAAAAATATGCAGTATATGGGACAGTGAACAAAACAGGAAAAAAAACAAAAACGTTGAAAAGAAATGTTTTCTTAAATGTATAAATTGTATGGAGTTTAGTACTTAATGTTACGGAGCCCAGGAAGGGACACGGAGGAGGGGGGAAATTGAATAAATACTTTTGCGATCTCTCGCAAAATGTTTGGGAGAGAAAAATATTTCAGGTCAAAAAAAAATAAAAAATACATTTTAACAGTCAATGTGCTTTATTTTTTTAAAGGAATAGTTCAACATTTTGGGAGATGCGCTTATTTCCTTTTTAAGATTGATATCTCATATCTGCGTTAAATACAGAGCTGGGGTTTGAGACTTGGTGAGCCTAGCTTAGCATAAAGACTACAAACAGGGGGAAACAGCTAGCCTGGCGCTGTCCAAAGTGGAAAAATGCGAAAGTTCACAATTGATCTCATTTGCAGAGTGTAGAGGCTTGTCATCACACTTAGGCTTCCAGGTTTTGTATTATAAAGCCTGTAGGGAACTTACTGTATACTAAAACTGGGATTGACTGGCAACCCGCGCTGTAGCTCGATACAAGGCAGATGGATAAACTCATTGAAATCAATCTTCTCATTTCCCCCTGGGAAAGAAAGCTAATAAGCTTATTTTAAATGTTGAGCTGTTTATGAATTTTTTTGTTTGTTTATAATGTGATTATTATTGGTAAATGGATCACAGCAAGGATAAACAAATGGTGACTAACAAAAGAGCCTGCTCATTGTCAATCCAACAAAAGCTGTGATTCAGTTAGCAATTTGAAGGTGAACTGTCCCTTTTTTAAAGACCAACTAACCCCAACCAGCCATCTGGGAATCTTTTTCAGTCTTTCATTACATGGCGTATTAGACATGCTCTTTCACAACAGTGGCTCTGAGCTCATGCAGGTGGCAGTATCCCTTTCAGTGTGGCTGTGGATCGAAACTTAATCAGGGCTCTTTGTGCACTAATTCATATTCCCTGCCAGAGATGGATGCCCAGGTCACTCCTCTTTGCAGTGTCCCTGTGAATAAACACATGCCGAGGCTGAGTCTTAGACCTCTGAGTAATCAAACACTCTGCTGTGTTTGGCTCTGAAAATAACCAAGGCCTGGTCTGAAGTGTCAATTACTGTTAATCAACATTAATGTCTGAAGGAGCACCTGATTCTCTGCATTACTGTGCTATGTATTAAACCAGGAATTGTTTTTAAAGTAGCTAAATGCACAAATGCATACAAACCTAATTTATAGAGCACTTTTCTAAACAAAGGTTACTTAGTGCTTTACATCATGAAAATAGAAATAAGGGACAGTTACGTTAACAAGAGAAAATACAGAATAAAAAACATTTCAAACGCCCAGTTACAACTGGGTAAAAATGCAGAAATAATGCAATAAAATCAGGGCCAATATAATAAAATTGTAAGTAATCTCACGAAAGGGTCGATTTAGAAGCTACTTCTCACACAATCTTCCTCAGCGGAAACTGACAACAAAGGTTTGACTAAAGCAAACGTGGCTGTTTAGAGTTGAGCATTATCCGCCCACATGCTGACGACACCACGCTTTAGGCTCACACTCTCTCATCTCTCCCGCCCTTCCCTTTCTACAGAAAGTGCAAGTTGTTATAACTGTTCTGGACTATGACAAGATCGGCAAGAACGATGCCATCGGCAAGGTCTTTGTGGGCCTCAACAGCTCAGGGACGGAGCTGCGCCACTGGTCCGACATGCTGGCCAACCCCAGGAGACCCATCGCCCAGTGGCACGTGCTGAAGCCGGAGGAAGAGGTGGACGCTCAGCTCTCCACCAAGAAATAGGCAGGGCCCTTTCAGCACCTGCCTTGTAGTACTCTTTAGCCAGTATGTGTAAATACCTCAGTGATATATGGGTCCATCCATGTAACCCCCCCCCCCCACTTTACCCCGCCTCTCAGCTTTACCGCTCCTAATATCACAAACAATCCTAATTGTTCAAACTTCCTGCGACGTCCCACCCTCTGCTTTTTTTCTATCAGGTTCCCTACATTTCTCGCTTTCTCTCTTTTTTTTTTGTTCTTCTCTAATTTAGCAGTTTTTGTTTTCCATCTCCATGCTCTTTTCTGCCCCAACCAAATGCCCCCTTCTTTTAAGCAATATGATCTGTATAGATAGCGCATGACTGAAAGAATTTATTGTACCACAGTTGTATATATAAGTATGCAGACAAAAATGATTTCTAGTTTATGTGTTTGTATGTTGTTACCCATTTCCTAATCTGTGTATATCTTGATGTTTTTAATAAGATGTTCTATTTTAAATTATGTAAATGCAGATATAGAGGAAAGCCAATATTATATATCCCAGGATTTAAAAATTCTACCTTATTACCTTATTGCATTCCAGAAAAAAAAAGAAGAATTCCAACCTACAACACACTAGTGGAAATATATTCACATTGTAAAGGACGATGTCTGGCTTTAAGTTCAGCAAAGGATCATCACGGAAAAGACAGATGAATATAAACACACAAAACTCCAAAATACAAGGCCATTAACTACTATGGTTCTGAGGGGGAAATGATGCTGCTGGAAATAATACAAGCACATGATTTCTTACGACTTTTTGTACTTATTTCTCAATCAGAGGACCTATATGTTTAGCTTGATGCACAGTTACCAGAAACAATAGTTAATGCAAACCAGTAAGCATTTTTTTCCTCCATATATGGCAGTTTAAGTGAAATAGGTCCTCGTTTTAAAGGCCGTTGTTCACTTAAACAGTCTCGTACTGCCTCCAAAAAAATACTTATTTCTCAACCCTTAAAAAGACCCCATGTGAAAAAAGCACCAAGCTGTAGCCATTGTGTCCTTAAGCTCGTTTAACAATATTTTGTTAACTGTTTACTTTGAACAGCCTTGTAGTTGTTGGAAGTATATCGCATTTAGGCCGGGGTCCGATCTTTGAGAGGGAGTGAGGGGGAAAAAAGAGTTGTGACTCTGGTTTTAAGAGGACTATTTTTTAGAGCAATTCAACGTCTTGACTATTTTTCGTAAACTGCATGATTTTTTTTACGATCTTTACTAAAGGCTGGGACGGGGGGGGAGATCCACTGACACCAGGGGCTGTCTCTTCTGATACGACCCCCTTGCCTTCAATCAGAGGAGAGGAAAGAAAAATCCAGACGTTGGGTCAATGTATATGAATATATTGACGGAGGCGAAGCGAGTTTCTAAACACTGCCATTTTCAGAGGTGACTTGTGTAAAGACCCTCTCTTCATGCACACTCCCACTTGCTAGTGGTTGTAGCTTTGGTTTATCGGGAACAATGTCTTTGGCTGCTCTGGTGCCCTGAATCGCAGTCTTTGCTTTGCGTTGCCTTCTCACAGTGACAATAGAGCTAGCCATGTTTTACTGCCAATTTTACCTTTTATGTGGCTGGTGTTTTGCACTGGATGTCTTTGAACTAGCTTGTTGACTACTTTAGAAACAATTTTTGGACTATTGTTAGGCTGGGTTTATTTCAGGACACCTGCAGGGGGAGGCACGAATCCGCCTGCTCGATCGGCTTGACTTATAAAAAGAAAGAAAAAAAAAAAAAAGCAATGATGACAAATCACGTTTCAGCCAACAGCAGTTACATACGTTTTGTTTTCTTGTTGGCACAGGACTACACCAGGAGAATGCGAAATAACCGTACAGTTAATGGTCTGCGTAGGCTATTAGTCCATCATGTCCTTTACTCGGGTCCAATTAGCAAAGGAATAAGTTTTACTCCATGAAAACCATGAAGTCTCTTATCTCGGAGGAACCTCTTGCATATACTCGATGCTAGCTTCAGGAGGACTTTCTAAATGTTTTCAATGTTATTGTGTAGTTGATAGCACTATTATGAAAAAGCTACTTGTCATTCCATAGGAGTCTCTGAGGACTGCTTTGTGTATCACTGTGACTGCCGTGTGTGCTTAGAGATGTAGACTTATCAGTAGGTAGCGAAACCAGTTTGTTCTGTAGTGATGTCGTAGCGTTTAATGCCATTTTCCCTTCTACACGCAGAGAAAGAGAGCGCGTGTGGCGCCGCCCCGACTGCACGCGGCAAATAAAAGGCGGGAAGACGTTTTATCTGAGCGCGAGCAGGTCGCTTCACACAGCATTTTGTTGAGCACTGTGCAATACTTGTATGTTCATCCCATAGTGTTAACGTGAGTGGCGTTGCCCGAGGAAAAAAAAATAAAAAAGAAAAAAAGATTCTAACCCTTGAGGATGATTCCAGTCCAGAGAGATGTTTCTCCTTTCCAGTGAAATGGTCAGGACACAGCGCACGTAGGTTCAGCAGGTTGGAGTTTGACACCTGTCGACCTCTGTCTAGGGTTCCCTCCCTTTTCGCAGGTTTGTTTTCTCTTCTTGCACACAGTTCCAGCATCAGAAGTTTCAGGGAGTATTCGTTAAAAAATACCAAACGAGATTCTACATTTAAATATCCCCTTAAAATGCCATGTATATATTTACATAGTCATGTCAAAATTGTATATCTAGAATGAATATAAAGTGACATGAATATGATTATTCAGCCGCAAATATGATTTAATCCATCAATCATACATATACTATATCTCATCATCATCAATTTCATTTCCTTTATGGATTTTTTTTGTTTGTTTGGTAACCGCCCTGTTGACTCAAAAAACCCTTTTATATTTGAGATGAAAACTCTGAATGTACAGTATGGACTGTGTTGGCGTAGATTACTTTAACCGTGAGATTAAATGTATTTTGCACTTTTTGTTGTAAAAGAAAAAAAAAAAAAAGTCCCTTTATTTATATTTTTGAATCTATTAGGAATTTATTTCATAACCCTTTTTGGGTGAAATCTCCCCTGTCTGATTGCATTACAAAATCACTGAATATACTTTAATACAGCTGCACTCCCAATCCCTCTTCAACCGAGGGATCCTTTTGTTTGACATGTTTTACATATGTAGATTCATGAATTCAAGTACAGCTTCAGATTTAAATAATTAAAAAAAACATTACAGTACAAGGTAAAGGCTCTGTAAAAATGAAATGAGCTATTTGATATTAATGCAAAAAGGTTATATTGACGGAATTATCCGATCAAAGATGAAAGAATATCAGAATTATAACAGAAATAAACATATTAGGGAATTCAGTAACAGGCAGCGTTGCAGAAGGTGTGTGGAAAACCAACAAAGCCATTACCTGCCACGCAACGCTCCTCTTATTGGGATTCCCTACCAAAGTATGCATGCAAAATCAAACACTAAAAGAAAGAAAATGACCTTATCGAGGTCTCTGTGTGACGAGGAACTCAAGCTTCTCTCCAGTGACGAGAAGCCACGCTGACCTTTCAAAAACAAAGCTGTGTAAAGTATTAGAATCTGATGCTGTAGAAAGATCCTAGTTGCCTTTGTGTATATCAACTGCCTGCTTGAGTATTTTGTGTGTGGAAAATTTTCTCTGTAATCTTGTAGAACTGTTTGGGGTGTTTTTTCCAGCCATATCGCTCGCGGTGACGGCGAGCCGCTGACGGTTATATTTGCTGTGTATACCTTCATTTTTGACGAGGTGTTTTACAGTTTTGTTTCACTTTGTGTAGTGATTCACTCTGTGGAGTTTTCTGACTGTTGTTATATAACTTCATATACACAAATGATCAATAAAAATGTTTTATTTCCTGTTGATACAGAAGCTTCTCATGTCATATTTTCAGCTATGCGTCATCAAAGCTTTCATTTGAGTTGCATGAGATACTGTGACTGCTTCTAATAAGTAGCTTTAATACCAAAATCAACCTTTATTACTTTCTCTACCGTGTTAGTATTGATTGGCAGAAGAAGTATGACTCGCTGCTCCTGCACATAACTCCTGTCACATCAAAAAAAAAAAAGTATCTGCGTGACAAATTCACTTTTAATGATGTTTGCTTCTAAACACTTTCACTTGGCTTTGAATCCTCCACACCAGTCTGTTAACAAGGCCACTACTGCCACCTAGAGGACGTAGAGGTGCACACCACAGTGTTTGAGCACAACAATGAAAAAAAGAAGCAGATTGTTTTCCATTTTGCTCTGGGCACAGATCAATTTCTATTTGTGAATATTCACTGATGTCTACTGCAGCCAGAAAACGGGTACAAGAGTTTGTCCTCCCACCAAATGTCTGATGCCACATTGATGTGAATTTGATGGGAGCTCCCTGAGGATGTAGATTTATAGATTTTAGGCTGCTGCTATGAAATGAAGCTCATTTAGCTGTTAAAGGCAAAACAGCTCATCAGTCAATAATCATTAAACCCCTCAATGTCCAGTTTCCTTTCATTTACCAATTTACATCTGACAGTTTCATATATTTATTCTTTATCAGCTTCTTAATTGAAGCTATGTTTGGTTCACACTGAGTGAAATATTTAAACCCAAGGGTCTGTCTTTTGCATCATTTTATACACATTTCCCCCAAAATGTAGCCTGACAAAATTGGTATCCTCAGAAAGGATTTATATAAAGTTCTGCAGGTTTGAACAAAATGTGGCTGCACAGCACGGGTTTATACCAACTCTCCTGCCAGTCAAGAGGCTAGAATAACAGAGAGCAAACTATGACTAGGCTGCCAATAAAGTTATATAGCCGTTGAAAATTAAAAAGAGGCACTGATTTCATTTCATTTTGGTGTCGCTGGTACCACATCAATAAAATGTAAGATATACCAATGTTCTGGCATTAAATATCAATATCTCAAACACCAAAAATGACTTTACATAAAACAACTATTAGTGATTATTTTGTTACGTATATGTGAGACATTTTCTTTTCTTTTTTATATACTCATGCACAAAAGCATAAAAAAAGAAAAAACAAATAACAAGCTAGGTACTTTTTATGACATGCAAAAATGGAAAGTACATTTTGGCATTTGGAGTGCTCCACTGGTATGATTTTTAATGACTTACTGCAGTTTATTACTGCTGTTTTTGTGGTCTACATTGAAAAAGGCTCATCAAAGCTGCATGATAATAAAAGGCTCCAGTTCGGCTAAGCAATGACCAAAGCAACATTTTGTCTTATTTGGTGCCTATAATTAATACTGTCCCTAATAGTTGGCCTCGTAAAACTCACCATCCACTTGTCTCTGTGCCAATTGGTAATTGTGGACTCTTCAATAAATAAAACTTATGGACAGAATAAGAGTTTTATTCTGAAAATCCAGGCTTGTCATGTGGAAGTCAAGTTAGCTAACTTGACTCGTTATCATACCGGAAGTTCTTTTTTGGAAGTTAAAACAAATGTAAATACTGTATTGTTTCAGGGTGAATAAAAAACAAAACTGTATCTTATTTATCACTAAATATATTAATTGCTACAACCGACTTGCTGAGTGTTATCTTAAAAAGACATTTAAAAAAAAAGATTATTTTTCCGATACAATGCTTTTGTTTTTAAAAACAGTGACCGGAAGGCTATATATTGCGCTTGCTAACTTGATAGCTGACAGCTCGTGCTACGGTGACAGTTGCAGTAAACTCATCTGGTGCTGCTTTCTGCGTTGACAAACAAAGCCTTGCAGTTACCGAAACTGCCTCAAAATGCTGTCCTACATCATTGGTGTAAGTATACCTCGTTGAGAAGAAGCCACGTTTGTTTTATTTGAGCTAATTCCGTTGCATTAGCTCAGGCTAACATTAGCTAACATTTAGTTCTCGTAACCAAGTTTAGTTGAGGGCTTCGTCTGGCCCGCAGGAATTTCTATGACTCACTTCTCCATTTATGGATTAAAAATGGCTTTTTCTTAAATTAGACAACGCCCAGATAGCAAAGTTGTGGTTAGCTATTGCTAGCTGCTGGTGGTCTGAGTCATCCTCCTTGTTTCTTTTTTTTTTTGTGTGTGTTAACATTTGTCACAGTTGATCCGAGGAGGCTTTGACAGCATCGTCAGCCTGATCTTCAGACTCCTGTTCTCCAAGAGGAGACCCGCCCTCACGTTAGAGGACCCCAACATCAAGTATGCACTGCGGCTGCTGGACAGACAGGTGACCAGTCTGAATGTCACATGCATAAACAAACTCTTGCTGCACAAAATAACCCGAGTCTCGTTGGTCTGTGTTGGCGTTGATGTGCTTTTTCCAATGCAGTTTCTTTTTTTTTTTTCTGTGTTTTGTTTCTTGTGCAGATTGTCAGCCATGACACCAGAAAGTTCCGTTTTGCCCTTCCGTCCCCTGAACACATCCTCGGGCTCCCTATCGGTTAGTCGGTCTATATGCACCCGTGCAATATAATTGCATAATGTTAAATTTAAATATTTAACGTATGGAAACAAGCACGAATCACTGTTGTTCTTCTTTCTTTTTTTTTTCCTAAATGTTACTTTATTGAAAACCTCAAAGTTGAAATGCAGCAACATGTATAGGAACAGAAAGACAATGCATAAAAAGGAATTAAATTATCATTACACAAATAAGTATTCAGTAAGGTAGAACATTGACATGGAGAGCTGTGGAAATAAATTTTAATATCTACTGTATGAGTAGAGGAGGATTAACAAATATGAAGAAAATACATGTACATACATAATCATTTAGCAACTTAACTAAAGATTTGGAAGGTGTATGTCATTAAGAAAGTAATACAGTTCATTTTGTTTCTCTGTCCATTTATTATTATGTATATGAGTTAGGGTTATTTGTCAAAAAAATGAAAAACAGCTGAACTAAGAAGGAAACATTAGGGCTGCAAATAACAATTTAAAAAAAAAAATGATCTATCTTGATTTATCTTTATCCCAATTTCTCTGAGCCGAATGTAATGACTTCAAATTGCTTTTTTTTTAAATTTCTTTTTATCTGACCATCAGTTCAAAACACAAATATATTCAATTTACTATCATATGTTACATAATAAAATGAACATATGAAATGCTGACGCTTGAGAAGTCTGAACCAGAGACTGAAAAATTATTGAAACGATAAATCAGTTATCAATATTGTTGTTCTATCAAAGGACTAATTTTATCTCTAGATTATAGACTTTTATACATTATATTGTTAAAAATAAACAAAGTGTGCTCTTAGTAGTAATCTTATCTGATCTGAAGCTGATGCCCTCTGTGTTCTGTGTCTTCTCTCCAGGGCAACACATCTATTTGTCTGCAAAGGTAGACGGGAAGCTGGTGGTGCGTCCGTACACACCGGTGTCCAGTGACGATGACAAAGGCTTTGTGGACTTGGTGGTGAAGGTATAGCCTTTAAGAAAAGCTGTTTCTGTATAAATGTATAGGTGTCGTTTTATTTCCCTAAACCGGTTTTTAATATTGTCCCTTTTTTTTTTGACAGATTTACTTTAAAGATGTTAATCCAAAATTCCCCGAGGGTGGGAAGATGAGTCAGTACTTGGAGAGCCTCCGGATCAACGACACTATTGACTTCAGAGGACCCAGTGGTCTTCTCGTTTACAAAGGCAAAGGTGAGACTAGACCCTGACGTTCTGATACAGTAGGTAAAGATTTAACTTCAGCTGCCTGATCTGATGCTAAAACGTTCCCTCCGCAGGTGTTTTTGCCATTCAGCCAGATAAAAAGTCCCTAGCTGACACCAAGACAGCCAAACACGTCGGCATGATCGCTGGAGGGACAGGTAAGGGAAACTTTTACACTCTTCTATAAAAAATAAATAAATACACAATATTAAAAAATATTTTTCTTGCATACTATGATTTTATTTTATGGCTTTTATTGACATGCTATGACTTTTTTTTTAGAAATGCTATACTATGATTTTTTTTTTTTTCGACATACTCCCCTATGCCTTATTAAACATTTTTCGACATACTATACTGACTTTTTTTCTTTTTTTTTTCGACATTCTATACTGTTTTTTTTTTTTTTTTTTTAGACATGTTATACTATGACTTTTTTTATGATTTTTTTTCGACAGGCTATACTATTTATTTATTTTTTAATGACATTTGACGTTCTATTTTAGGAACTTGAATACTCATAGTAAACTAACTTTTTTTTTTCCCAACATGCTATACTATGACTTTTTTTATATACAACCCCTGGCAAAAATGATGGAATCACCAGTCTCGGAGGATGTTCATTCAATTGTTTAATTTTGTAGAAAAAAAGCAGATCACAGACATGACACAAAACTAAAGTCATTTCAAATGGCAACTTTCTGGCTTTAAGAAACACTAAAAGAAATCAAGAAAAAAAAATGTGGTAGTCAATAACAGTTACTTTTTTAGACCAAACAGAGGGAAAAAATTATGGAATCACTCAATTCTGAGGAAAAAAGTATGGAATCACCCTGTAAATTTCCATTCCCAAAACTAAGACCTGCATCAGATTAGATCTGCTTGTTAGTCTGCAGTTAAACAGGAGTGATCACACCTTGGAGAGCTGTTGTACCAAGTGGACTGACATGAATCATGGCTCCAACACAAGAGATGTCAGTTGAAACAAAGGAGAGGATTATCAAACTTCTTAAAGAAGGTAAATCATCACGCAATGTTGCAAAAGATGTTGGTTGTTCACAGTCAGCTGTGTCTAAAATCTGGACCAAGTACAAACAACATGGGAAGGTTGTTAAAGGCAAGCATACTGGTAGACCAAGGAAGACATCAAAGCGTCAAGACAGAAAACTTAAAGCAATATGTCTTGGAAACAGAAAATGCACAGCAAAACAAATGAGGAACAAATGGAAGGAAACTGGAGTCAACGTCTGTGACCGAACTGTAAGAAACCGCCTAAAGGAAATGGGATTTACATACAGGAAAGCTAAACGAAAGCCATCATTAACACCTAAACATAAAAAAGCAAGGTTACAATGGGCTAAGGAAAAGCAACCGTGGACTGTGGATGACTGGATGAAAGTCATATTCAGTGATGAATCGCGAATCTGCATTGGGCAAGGTGATGATGCTGGAACTTTTGTTTGGTGCCGTTCCAATGAGATTTATCAAGACGACTGCCTGAAAAAAACATGCAAATTTCCACAGTCATTGATGATATGGGGCTGCATGTCAGGTAAAGGCACTGGGGAGATGGCTGTCATTACATCTTCAATAAATGCACAAGTTTACGTTGACATTTTGGACACTTTTCTTATCCCATCAATTGAAAGGGCGTTTGGGGACGATGAAATCATTTTTCAGGATGATAATGCATCTTGCCATAGAGCAAAAACTGTGAAAACATTCCTTGAAGAAAGACACATAAGGTCAATGTCATGGCCTGCAAATAGTCCGGATCTCAATCCAATTGAAAATCTGTGGTGGAAGTTGAAGAAAATGGTCAGAATTGAGTGATTCCATAATTTTTGCCAGGGGTTGTAAATGCTTACCGGTACCTTATTTCACTGGTTGGAAGCGATCCAGCCAATCCAGCTGAGTTTTTTTGAGTGTTAAACTTTGTAATAACCTTTTTAACTAAAGATGTTTTTATTTTTACTGTCATCTTTGCTTATTTTAGTTGCAAATATGTGACGGAGAAAAGTACTAAATAAGATTTGAACCCAAGTTTTCAGAGACTTTATTGGAACAAAGGGACACACAGATGCCACACATTGTTTGTATGATGAAGGCATTTCCATGTCTGAAGCCAAAAATATGACCTTCCGCTGTTCTGTTTACTTAAAGGGATCACTCCCATGTTGCAGCTCATCACTGCAGTGATGAAGGATCCAAAGGACCAGACGGTGTGCCACCTGCTGTTCGCCAACCAGGTCAGTCTCATCAGCCAGGATCACATGAAGTATTATTATGAGTTATTTGTTTGCTTGTATAATTGGGAAGGAGTGGTTCATACTAAATCAGAAGTGGAACAGAGTGCTGAAACTTTGTTCTTCCCCATCCGTCACAGACTGAGAAAGACATCCTGCTGCGACCGGAGCTGGAAGAGATCCAGGTCAACTACCCGGACCGGTTCAAGCTGTGGTTCACCGTGGACAGAGCACCTGAAGGTAAGACGCTTGAGACGCCTGAGAACAAACGTGTTCACAGCCCAGTGGTGATTATCTGGCTCCGTCCACACCATCAGCAGCGTTGTTCTTTTTAAGTTAAAGGTTTCACTCAAAATTACCAAGAAATGTTCTGTTTATTGTCTTGGAAGACTTTAAGAAGCAGTTACTTTTAGGTAGTTTTGCTGAAACATTACTTAAAATTGGTTAATTAATCTTATTGGGTCAGCTGCATTTGGATTTATATATTTTGATATTTCTGCAGACCCTGAGCAGAATATTAAGTACAGAGGAAGTAGCTGCTGATGTCTTGTTTGATACCAAAGCTCTGTGCTGCAGGTTTGGCTGTGTCCGCTGAAACACTGTATTATGGCTTGAATAATTTAGAGAATCACATGATCCATAATTGATATACTATTGGGTGGTTTAATCGAAAAGCATAATTTTATAATGTATGTTTTGCATGTAAAAATCTGAAAAGTAGGTCATTTAAATGTACAATACTTCTCTGAAATGTAGTTAAGTAATATGTAAAGGAAAGTATAAAATAAATACTCGAAGTACAAGTAATTATATTTAAGTAAATGTACTTTGTTACATATACATAAGTTTTAACAATTTAAGATTATATCAATGTTAAGTTAAATAATATTGACCCATTCTCTATAAATGCCTGCAGATTTAACCTGTAGGAACGATTTTAAATACATTAATGTTAAATATTTATTTCTATCTAATATTAAAGGTGTACAAAGACAAATAAAACAAGGTTTTATGAAATGTAATGGGACACATGAGCCTGTTGATGTGGAGAGCCTGGTCACATGTTTTGAAAAGTGCAACACTACAGTCAAAGATGATATCTGTCTTCCACATCGCCACTTCCTCTTCTAACCAGTTGTATCAGACACACACACACTTTTACTTTGTAAGATAACACAACTAAACAGTCTTCGTTTGTGATAACTGCTTGGACCACTGACTCAATCCTCCAACATTCAGATAGACGTTGTACACACACACGTACGTTATTACTATGTATTGATTATTTATTTAGTTGTCTTTTATATGTATGGTATGGCACAAGTAAAGAGGTGTGTGTGGTGTGTGGTGTGTGGTGTGTGGTGTGTGGTGTGTGGTGTGTGTGTGTGTGTGGTGTGGGTCAAATTTCATGAATTTAAAAAAAAGTCATCGTATTGCATGTTGAAAAATCGGTCAAGGTCATATAATGTCATGGTATACTGTATATAATGTTGTGGTATACTGTATATAATGTTGTGGTATACTGTATATAATGTTGTGGTATACTGTATATAATGT